>JAQFYT010000121.1:0-36014 GCA_034694925.1 Ceratophysella denticulata
TCAAGTAGACAAAATTGAAGCAATATTTGTGCGCGATGAAACTTTATTGAAGTAACAATTATTTTTCAATAATGCTCAAAAATTCTAATAGAGCAAATATCAAATATAAATGAGTTAAAACTGGCAGTTATGTAAATACGACTAAAACTTGCCAATCACCCTTAGGGTCCCAAGGTGCCGTTAGGCAGGTTTTCTCATACTGAAATTCAGTACAATATCTATGGCCTAGTCTTCAAAAGAAATGAAAATGAAACTCGTCCTGTCTCCATTATTTCCATGCACCCAACCATTTCCCAACCTCGGAAAGAGAAATTAGTTTGGGCATTCCAAAATTCCAAAAAATCGATTTCACTTCAGCTCAGTCAGTCACTGTCTCTTCTTCCCAAAAGTCCCAAAATATTCACAACAGTATGTTGGGGTTAACAGTTTAAACCTTGTCAAACTAATTGTATATTTTTCACTGTTCACACAAGCTTGTATTAATATATAGCATTTAATACGTGCTCATATAGACAGTTTCTGTTTTTTTGGGTAATTTGTGTTTTTTATTGGGCAGTATATAGGTAGGTTGGTTGAGCACAAATACATTACATAGCTGGCAGTACTGAGCTGCGAAAGTTCATAGCTTATTTTATCTGGGTTAGGTTGGGAAGCGTTTGATATGCCCTATCGCAATTATATACTGCTGGTGATGCAGGTTTGTGAAACCGTTTAAATGGTAATCATTAGGGTAACTATTTATTAGCCATAGACGTTACAAAGTGCATAAATATATGGCTTATTATTAAACGAGCCGCCAAAATGCTGAAACTTGCCGCCAATTGTATTCTGACAATACTATTTTTTGGCAATTCTAATTCCTGCACAAGTTTGATTAGGTCAGGTTAGGCCAAGCGCCAGCATTTTTAAGCTTATTTTTTGCCGAGCTTGTGCAAATTAGAACTCGGCAAGTTTCAGCATTTTTGTCGGCGCCATTAAATGACACCCCAAATATATCAGAATACCGCATATAAATATTTTAGAGTAACTGTAACATATACATCCAAAAACTACTTGGAAAATACGGAACAACTGGTTTAGGACTCACTAAGCCTGTCAGAGAGAAAAGAGGGGATTTTGTGTGTATGTTTGTGAATCAGTAGTTTCTCAGTCCAATTTGCATTTTGTATACAAGAGCATTGAAGGGCTTAGGTGAAAGCCTATAACATAACAGTAACAATATTAACTAATGGACCTTATAGAACAACAAATGTAATAAGGAAAAAGCAGAAGCAAAGAAAAGAGGTTCAAAGCTTTGAATCGATTAGCAGCGTTTCTGAACCAACCCTAAAAATAAATTATATGAACAGAATTAGCTGAGCATAAGACCGAGACCCGTCATCGACGTGAAATGTGAAAAGCCGTAATTACTCCTCTTGGCCGCGGGCATATGGAGGACCAGCAGGCCTGGTACACGTCAGCAGTTAACTTTATGAAGCTCTTTAATTACAGGCTATGTATACTTGGACCAGACCAAAGTCTTGAGAAACTGTAAAAAGTGAAAGCCAAAAAGTTTTTCAACAAGAAATTAATATTCCTTCCAGTTCTTTGGCCAAGGACGGAAACTCCTCCTTTCTCCAACTTCGTAATGGATTACCCAGAATTCCATTTGAGATATAAATTATTTCTCCCTGGCGTCTCGTAACGTTTTTCTTGAAATAAGACAATTTTGGCCATATTTGAAGGCAGAAAAATGTGCTTATTAAAGACAAAATTGCCCGAATAACGGTCTTAAATTTATGCATCAAAACTACCTATACATAAGGTTACGTATCGGAAAACACTTACAGGATCAATACTGAATACTGCAATTATTCATACCAAAAATCAAAAATTTAATATTTTATAGCCACCCCTCGAACTCAAATCGACGAAGACGAAATAGTGAAAAACCAAAAAATTCCATATAATTCTGTAGTAATACTAATCTCGCCATTACCCTGTGATCCATACTGTAATAAAAACCTCAATTTGACTAATGTCCTTCTCTTAGCACGACAGAAAAACGCTTCCAATTGCTAATCTTAAGTACCTACTTTGGTGCAGTGTTTCCAGACGACCCGAATCCCCCAAACGAACCCCTAAAAATCGTATTTAATCCAAAACGGAATTTCTGGTTAGCCCATAACGTTTTTCCAATAATTATACTAGCTAACGATTTTCTGAGGAATACTGCTGTTACTTTAGCCAACAATCGCATTCCTGCTGTGCATGTTCTGTTTAGTCTATAAAGAAAAGAAGCGGACCATAATAATGAAAATTACTAGTTCGTTAAATCCTACTACGGAAATCTATATAAAGACGCAGATTACACAAACAGATAGAGTCCCAGATTTCTCACGATTCCTTGACTAGTCTCCTCTGCAGTGAATCCATTGCCTTTGTGGTTTATAATACATTTGCCGTTTCAAGAAGAAGAAGCTCAACCACATAAAAGCTAAAGAAGTTATTCAACCAGGCCCCACAATATGGTTCTCCTCGTTCCACTCCATAAAGCACTGGAGAGAGATCTTATTTTTAAAGCCCCGGGTTTTCATTCACATCTTATGGCTTCGTGGAGCACCGGATTATATGCATGTGACTGTATGACATTAAACTTTGAACCATGGAGGATTCACAACGACATATGGTCTACTACTTACTACCTCCGTGAAAGCGAAGATGCCAGGCGTAACCCTTTAAATTCTCGTTAGCGAGAACTGGTGGGGTCAAAGAATGTAGACGTGACTTGCTTTTTCAGTGTGTTCTGTGCAGACGTGCTTTATGAGGTATCACGTATATGCTAACATAAGAAGCTTAAAATATGGTGCGGAAACTTACCCAATGTTTGTCCCCATAGGAGACGGCCATCTTCCCCGAGGCAAGCACTCCTCGCGTCGAAGGGGTTGGTGAACTGAATGAAAGCGTATCCTTTATGCATTGAAATACCTGGAAAAAGAAATACAAATTTTAATTAATTAAAATTCCACACCGTTTATTCATGTTTTACAAAGAAATGTGTAACCTAACGTTACAGTAAAGTCAGCGTTGGGTTAGAGAAGCATGTAACAGCTAGCTGGATCGCAGTCTCTCGGTACCTAATTCTGTATTTTGCGGAGGAATTCGGTAGTTTGCACTACAATATACAGTAAGTATTTGGACGTTCGATCCAGAATCCAGACGCATACACAACATTTATCGCGGTTCACTTCAATCGCCTACGGGAAAAGCTGCGGACTGCGGAAATAAGATTTTCAGGATTCCAGATTTACTTGCTCCAGGCTAACTTGGAATAACCGAAGCCACTTTGAGTCAAAATCTGATATTGAACCAGTTTGAGTAATCTTGTGTTGGACGATCCAAAGAACTTTTAGTATACAGGAAGGAATTAAACGATTTCAAAACTTGCCCGAGGCAAATCTGATCTAACAGAGAAAGCTCGGAAATCGTTCGTACACAAGTTTACACTCCCACGCGCGTATCGTATAGCTATTCCAGTCGGCAGAAGTTGCCCCACCTAATCAAGTCGTCTCTCAAAAAGCGTAAATTCGAATCTAAAATCAAAGTTGAATTCGCTTCAGCCGAATATGATCTTCTCATTCCCAGCTTGACTGGAACCAAAGGAACTTCCAACTTTCCATGGAAATATGAATGTCTAAATAGTAAAGGAGTTCAGCGCTATGAAAGATTGATACGGGTAGGCTCTTGACTTGAGTAGTCATATTGGTGTGACAGGTTTGGAGGGTGAGAGTGTCCTAAAGCGATCCTTGTCACCGTCTAGTGTCTAGACCCTGTGCTTTCTCCAGTAGCAGCAGTCTGCTGGTCTGGAAACATAAATGTAAATGAGAAATTCTCTGCGTTCCAGGTTACATAAATAAACCAAACTAGGCTCAAGTTCTGTCTGCCTGCATCAAGACTCTAGAGCTATAAGTTTCATATTATCATCATTCTGGAATGTCTAACTACTTTGTGTGCGGAAAGGGAAGATTTAAGATTAGCACTGTTTCATTCAACTCAGAACTGTTTCTATTTACATCCGTCGTGTTGCTCTAGTCCATGCTTTAACCAGGGTTGTACGATTTTATGCCATTTGAATTTAACTGTACATTTGTTAACATTTGCATTAGAAAACATTCAGATTACTAGGAACTAGCAAACATCTACGTTTAGTTTCATGAATATCAGCTAATTTTCTTGAAGTATACGATCCAATACAAAATATACTGAACTCGAGTTTTTGCACAAGATTTTCCATTCCTGCTAAGAGCAACTTAGCTGAAAATCCAGCCAGACTACACTAAGCCCTCAGCTGCAGTAGTAACAACAACCCGAGAGATCTGTAATCTGTAGCTAGTTCATGAATCCTAGTGAAAGCTGGTAGTATAACCTACATCTACTTCCTTTTGAACTCTGTCAGTACTGTTGAGACTTGAAATTAGTTGCTTAACGTCGAGGCGAGGTCTTGAATTCCTGATTAAGCCACCTCGTTCCTCATCCTTTATTCAATCTCTCTTTGAGTCATGATCTTCTCAAGATCTTCTCTCCCACCGGCTTATGCGGACTCCCGAGTCCCCACAATTCCTTCTCAAGGATCTTCACCTTCATTAATTGATTTATCTCGTGTAATCCTAGTCAAGGGTCTCGTCTACAGTAGCAGAAGCTTTCCGAAAATTCTAGTTTGACATTTGAAGCCTGAGCATAGAAGGAAGGACTTCGACAGTCGACGAAAACTTGGAACCGTTCTGAATCAGACTTGGAATCAAGTCAGGTTTTCTATAAGGCTTATTGCAAGGGATAGCTCTCGTCTAAGGTCACTTCCGGTTTGTCCGTTTGGCATTTGCAAATAATTCCTCGTATTGTTGTGGTAAGTCTCCTGATCGCCTGCGTTTTCCCCAGGCTATTGACATCGATATCTCAATAATAAAGTTAGATTAGGCAAAACGCAGGCGATCATCTACTATCACCAAAACCTAGATTTTCTATAATATGAATGCCGAATTTTCGTTGTAAAATTACCGTTTGCAAGAATTTACAATTAAACATCAGATGCATATTAGTAATTGTATACTGTAATTGTCAATTAAATCAGGTCGAAATAACCGAATAAGTATCAATCTTCGTAGAACCTAATAGCTGACACCAGCAGGTGCAGACTCGGTACAAGTTTTCTTTTTTGTATTTTTATTCATCAGCCCATAAGCTCAGAGATCGAGACTGACTGGGAGTCTGAGATCCTCGCTTGTAACTTGTAACTTGAAAGAGAAACTAATTTTATATAGATTTATAAGAAAAGGATCTTAGAACCAGAAGTTTCTTTCCCTGTCCTAAGTTTCATTTATGATTTTGGCAAAGCAGCATGGCGTTATATCCCAAGCTACTTCGACCTGCCAAAAAATTCAAACACCACTCCACTCATCACCTCACCTCTCCGGAACGGGTGTTATTAATGTTTGGAATAGGCTAATTTAAAACCCAGGTGCAACCGGGGTTTTGCAAATAGGACGTGGAGAGTAATTGAGAAAATAAGATTCTGTGTTTCAGTCCTCATTTGCGTTCTGGGACAGGGCTGAATTAGACTATTTTAAAAGGCTATAAATTGTATACAAGAACCGAGAGCCCTGCCGGTTCACCTATTACATTTAGACTCTTAGTAATCTACATAGAGCCTCACGTTCCAGAAAAATAGGAAAGGCACGATTGAACTGCGGCTTATGCATATTCATCCGGAAAATGTTTTCTTGAGATTGTCTGCTGCCTTGTGTATAAAACTCCAGTCAGGGTCTAAATGAACCCAACCATCTGTACCTGATTCTGCTCCAGCGGCAGGTAGAGATCCCGGAAGTTAAATCCATACGGGTTTAATGGACTGACTGTCTGCACGTCTCGCCGTTCTTAAAGGTTTGAAACTTTACCGTGTCTTATTGTCAAGCGATGGCAGCAACGATTTTGTGCCAAACCTGCCGTAGAGCAGGCTTGTTTCCTCATTCCAGATTGGATACAGTCGAACGATAAAAGCAAGTCTGGTCCAAATTACTGGAATAAATCTTAGAGTTCAAAAACATGCACTGTACATTTCACTAAATTAAGCACGCGGAGGATATATTTTCCGTCCGTATTTAATTCATGAATGAATATAACACAACAACTTCTTTGCGAATCATGTATACTAGTCTAACACCCACCTCTACTCCTTGATTAACCTACGGTATATCAAATAAACTGATTGATTGATGATTGATTGATAACACAACAGCTGGAACTGATGCCTTATCAAAAACATGGTTTCTAATTGTACGAACACTTTTTGAGCCAATCGAGACGGCCTTGCCGCCACAAAAGTGTAAATCGCAGAAACATATGTTCATGGTAAAAGATAACCTGTAGTACCTTTATTAATTGATCTTCCGATTCATATTCCAGCGATTTGTTCAACATGAGTCAATTTAGCAAACATATGATACCTACGTATTATCTAATTCTCGGACATTGCAATATGTTACCATCGCAGATATTGCAAAAATCCAAGATTCTATTAGATAAAGAATATACCCGAATAAAATCTTAATTTACTGCATCCTCTGTAAGACGGGAGCCCTTAGCTTAACTTTGGCCTATTAAACTAAATAAGGGTTTATTTAGAGTGCCAGTAAATCATTTTACAGAGTCCCGGCCCGTAGTTTCTCATCCCAATACGGTTCTACCGTTGTAAAAAATACTCTGAAGATAAAATAAAGTTTCTGCCTGTATTACTAACCACATCTGTGCACACTTAGGCCGATAAGCTTCTCCTATTCCTCGAAAAACAACTTACAAGATAACTACTCACATTTGTTATGTGTACTACACATACACACACCTGACGCGACTAGAATGTTACTTTTTGGATATTTTTTTAGTACGTCTTAAAACCCTTAATACAATTTATCATGCTCATACATCCTCATTTTTTATACCTTATTTGGTTAGTATTATCGGAGATCACACGACACTGCGAAGAGTAACATAGTGTCCTAGAGTCCTAGATTCTTGCATTACATTATGGATATCTGTAGCATATTTTTTATTTTACAGGACCCAGCTGAGCACAAGAACAGAGCAGTGGGCTACAGGCTGAAATCAATATAAGAAAAACTTCAAAAGCATCCAGCCTCCATCCAATTGCATTAAGTACTGTCAGGCTCAGTCTTTGTAGCTGTGCTGGAAAAGAGCCGAAGATCCGTGTTCCAGGGGGATGGGATGTCTCCTGCAGTCATGGGTGTCGGGAATACGACCCGAATTGTAGAAACTGTTAAGAATGCCGTCGCCGTCGCGCATGTTTTCGTCTTAGACAGATCGTACGTAATACGAATGTAACGTTTGAAATTTGTTGTTTAGAGCGACCTGGGCATGGACATGTGCTAACGCTTGACATACATATTACCTGGAGATGTGCAACTTCTCCGGTACCTACTTTGATTCAAGCGCCATACGAATTATCGGGATCACGAATTACGCAACGCGCGAATCGCATCTGGGACGGCTAATTTATACCAATGTGATCTACCTTAGATTACACAACTATACGAACTTGATCAAAATCTAAAATTCAAAATCTCAGACACGAAATGTTCGTGCACCGGTGAAAATAGTATTTGCAAGCTTTGAGTCTCCTTTGGATTAGTATTGGAATGGAATGGAAACAGCTGTAAAACAAAGTATAGGAAATAGAAGGAAATGAACAGGTTTTTGGACTCAAATTCCCTCGGATTCCGTTTTTTATGGCATCATTTGGGTGCTTTAGCAAGAAGAAAAAATGTATGTGTTTTTTTACAGACATTTTCTCTCGTTTCTCTCACTTTGCTGCGGCGGCGGCGGGGGAGAAGGAGCGAAGAGGGTTCTGTAAAGAACTATAGGACCGTGAAAGGCAAACACGGAACCCCTTGAGATAAGAGGAAGAGGGTATTAAAAGGAAAGGAAGTCCTGTTTATCCTACAAATAACATGGAAACGGAAGGCTAAACGGATCCGCACAGTTCCCGTCGTCTAATAAGCCAGCGGCACAGAAGAGCACGGATTACCAATCGGTCTTGGCCAAGTCTCTAGAGTTTATGGTACTATGGTTAACATTAATTGGCAGTATAGCGACAAATTCGAGAGCGCATTAAGCTTGGTACGACCAAATATCGAAAACCGGTTAACTTAATTGTCTCTTCGGTGAAGCATCCCTAACCTCAACACAACAGGTGCGATTTAACCTGTCCATGCATGGGGCGAGTTTGCCCCAAAAACGTGCACATAAGAAAATAATGGTCCAGGCCGGTACCGTTAACTTCGTCCCCAACCAACGAATCGAAACAGAAAAACTTGCTAAATTAAGCTAAATACATTATTCATAAAGTGGATGATGCGCGTTAGCTAAAACTAAGTGGTTGAATTAAAATAAATTAATTACGGTCACAGAATAATTACTTCAATGCTATGAGCATGGCCACTTCACTACGGTACCATTCATTCGAAGACGGCTCAACCAAATGACCTGAAATAAAAATTAATGTGACCTACTAGGTGATATCTACAATACAGATGATTCCCGTAATTTAAAAAATTCTCGTTTAACCGCACTTAATTAATTAAGACTACGTAAACCTGGCGGCAGAAGTTGGAATTGAGCTCCTTTTAGGTTCCTCTTAAAATCATCATTTTAAGCCAGAAAGGCAAGAATTTTACTCAAAACGTGAATTTAAAACCTGCGCCATAAACAGACGGGCACTCCATATAGTAGATTTGCAGATTTGTTTCCCATAATCTGATTGAAATGCACGATAAGTTTAGATAAAATTCGAATGCATGGCCAGAATTCCCTCTTATCTTTAGATATTTCTTGATCTCACCGTTATAATCTTTGGAGTACCAGCACGCTCCGAATAAACCCACACGTACGTCCAAGGATTTGTTCAAAGGAATTTGTGCGACAGAGAAAGTCCAAAGAGTCTCACTCTGTGAGGACGACTTTCTATCTCTCTCTCAGTCTGTCACGATTTCCTTTTCCTGTACAATTTTCTGGAGGTCTACGGCTTCTGGTTATATTCCACATTCAAGTGAACTGAATACAGGTTTTCATTTCTATTTGACGTCAAAAATCAAATTTAGATATTCTATCCCAGGAGCCTCAACATCAAAACTGACGGGCAGAGCCTTCAGCTCAGATTCAGAGTCATGACAGAATTTGGAAAGGCGACAGAGTGAAAGCGTAAATATTTGCGGTTGTTGATATGCTCTAGAATGAGAAGTTGAGACTGCATGAAAATGAAAATATTGACGCAGACATAACCTTTATTTGTTTGTACGCATTATGACTTAGTACTGAACGTTGTTTCGTATAATATTCAGTGTACTATAGATTGACCGTCCTTCAATGTTTATGCTCGAAATTATCGACATTTATCATACAGTAAGTGCGGCAACAGGAGATAACACATTATATTAGAAAATATATGAGAAAATATCGATGTTCTATGCTGTCTGTAGTGCAGGCTGGGAGAAAGTAAACATCGTTAGTGTTTATTTTCGAGTCCAAAAAGCTTGGTCCGAAGCAAAACGAGAATCCTTTAAGCTTAAGACTCACGCTCTTTTTAATTTCTTTTCCCCAGACTCAATCTAGCTAAAGCCCATGTGCTCCACAAGGGATTATATCACCACGTTTATCTTAATCGATTAGTCCCTTATCTCCTCCTCAAGAGTCTCGAGAAGACTTTCTCCCTGCTCTCAACTCCCGTGCCCCTCTTTACGAACTCCACGACACAACAGCAGGGAAGAATTCAACGCTGTCATATCAGAATTGTAACGGCCAAGTGCCAAAAAAATTCAAAAACACGAAAATTGGCTCCTGTTTTTCATTGTAATGTCAGCGGTGCGGTAGTCCCGTTAATCAGTTATATTTCAGCGTTATGCCAATTTCAGATGACACAAAACACGTCGAAATGTCATGTTAGTATTGTCACGTCGCTCTGGTGTTTACCCAGCGCTATTCTCCCAATAATGTGAAGAGCAGAATTGGATTTCATGAGGATGAGGACGGAAAGAGACCTCTTGAAAAACATCACGTGCTGATACGCAGACGAGGAGCTTTTGTTCTTTAATTTCCTCTGTTTCTCTCCGTCCTCGTCGAGTTCTTGGAGTTGTCATAATCATTACCATTGTCTCTTCCCGTTGGAACGTCTGTTCCCTGCTCCCAGCAGACAAATAGATCCTGATCCAAATAACCACTCCACTATACATACACCACTACTCCGGGTTTCTCTATCTCCGCAGTCCTGCCTACAATACACAAACTGCCGCCTCATTGTGTTCCTGATGTTGACGAGAATGAGAGCAAATACTAATCTCGTGGTTAGTTCGTGCTTCGGTTTTTGCTTCGGATTTACAATATTTGGTATTTGGTATTCCCAATCCATACAAATTAACGAGATAGATACAATATTAACATCAACCGAAGAAGGCTTATATTTATTCCACCAAAAGGCCGACAAGCTACTAACACAGATGAAGATGATCTACATATTTTGATGCTACAGCTACAGATATGGTGCAGCTTGTCCAAGAGGTTTATGCAACAACCTGTGTACTTTTCAATAACTCTACCCATCGCCGGATTTGGACGACGGCTCCAACGCAGCTGCAATTTAGTCCGAAGCACACCTTTCCCATTTCTAAAACAAGCAGAATCCTTCGTGCCCATTTCTACACATCCTCGTTCTGTGTATCTCTGCCTCGGCAAATGCGGGAAACCAACTTCGGAATAAACAGTATCTAGAGCCATTTAAGTGCGGAAGCCCACTTTAGAATAAGCAGTTTGTATAGCCATTTAATTGTGGCACGTGCAATTCGGAATCAACAGTATCTGGAGCCATTTAAATGCGACAAGTACACTTCGAACTGTAGCGCTTGGCCAATTAAATCCGACGAAACTTAGAGAAAACGGACAGTTAATAAACTAAGGCACGGTGATAGCTGATATTTTCAACGAAAATCAGTCCTACTTTAGTACTTATTATACCCTCAAGCAGTAGTTCCCAAGCTCGCTGGCTTTATGCTGAAGCGAACACTACACAATTGAACTAAATTAATTAAGTCAAAGCTGAGGAGGACATAACATTGAAAATCCTAGTGGCAGTCATAAAATCCATGTCATGTGGAATCGCCGTTCCTCAATCCGAATCTGGGAACATAGATTCCGTACAACAGCAGCGATGAGAAGAGATGAGACCTTCTGTACATTCCGTTTATTGAATCAGATCAGGCCAAAGAAACGCTGTACATTGACCATACGGATATTCTCCCAGACTCTCAGCAATAACCGTCCATGAGCGACTCGAATCTAATCGCCTAATTCAATAAAAACTGAATGTTCTGACCATCTGTTCTTCTATTTACGATACTGTAAGTAGAAGGAGAGGCCGAAACGCTAATATCTCCTCTCTTTCACTAGTGTAAACATTTACTGTCTGTAGCCTTGAAGTTCAGGGATTTTGTTTTGGACATGATGGAGCCGGTGGCAGTGCCAGAGTGAGGCCAAGCTCTTTAAAAGGCTACCACATCAAAGTAACTCAGAAGCCTGTATGCTCAGCTGTAATGTGTCAAAACTTCAAAGTCAAATGTCAAAACTCAGCCAGCTCCGCTAACTGTTCAATCAAATAGTTGATATTAAAATCCGTTTGTGATAAGTACCAGGCTTGTTTAGGAACTAATTCTGTTTTGAGAACTCTTGTTTGCACTCTTGTTTGGAGCCTGGATTAAAACGCTCGTTAAAAAGCCAATTTGAATCAAATTTAGAGCATGTCAGTCGACAGCAGGGCAAACAGGCACTCAACAAATGTTTAAAATTTCCATCAACGCTGGATTCGGATAAGGCTACACAGGCACCATGCGGCATACGCCAGAACCATAATGAATGTCTAAAGAAAATATACATTTCAAGCAAACAAACCGCAATCAAAAAAAGATACTCAACCAGTTCCAGCAAAAATTTTGAATCATTAATTTACCGTTAAGAATTGAAATCGAATTGGCAAAACTGTTACAACATTTAATTAGATAACCACACCTATACGGTGCCGATATTCGATATTCGCAACTCGAATCCATGTTTTCCAGGTGCGCCACATGCAACGCAACATAGTTCTATTTTCGTGTTCAGTTCGTATGAAATTAGGTATATTGAAAATTGAAACCTCACGAACCAGTGCACAATGTGTAATATCAATTTCTTGTTGGAAAAGCATGGAAATGAAATGGAAATCTGAAACTTCCTCTTGAAAGGGTGTAGTCATTGGTGCAGTTTTACACAAGAAAAGGCTGCTCAATATCCGATGCGAAGGTAGTAGCAACATATTATTGTATGGTTATGCTACACTATATTATGGATAGAAGCTATAACAGTAGCTGTTCACAGCAAATTGCAAAAATCCAATATTATTCCAGTACCTGTCGTGCCAATCATCCCGTGACATAAATTAATTATTAAACGAAACAACCGCAGGTTCTCAAGTTTCTCCATAACTTTTTGAGTTATGTTTCTTGCTGACAGCACAAGTGCACAAAAAGTTTTAGTTTAATAGCTCAATGTTCCTCATGATATTTGTCATGTTTCATGTTTTCATTTCCATGTAAGTTACTACAATATGAACTTTGTAGAGGCTCCTGTGTACGACCAAAGTGAAAGCTCAACCAGCCGTGTCGAGATGGAGAGGAACCAAGTTTGACTGCTTTATTAAACCTACGAACCTGGAACGTTATACAACACTCACAGGGCTAGTCGATGCAATGTTCACACATAGAGACACCGAAAAAGACCCTCGTCCTCCTCGCAATTAGCCTCCCTTCCTGTCCTTTTAGCGTGTTTGGAGTTTTGGAGTTTTTTAGTTTTATTTTGAACGCAGAAAAAAAAGAGCCCAGCCGTGTGCCATTAGTCCTATTTCCTTTTACTAAAGAGTCTCTCTCTCGGCTTGACACGCCGGAGAATGCCCTGCCATGGTCCTGAAGTCCCGAGAGATCTTGTCGTTTCACAGCTCACAACTCACTCTCGGAACGTTACGCCTTACTCACTCGTCAAGCCAAGTCGGAGGTCGGAGTTGTAGCTTCCAAACGAAAATAAAATAAATGAAAATGAGCATCTTAGCATTAGTGAAACTGGTTGTCAGTGCAAGAACTTTAGCTTTGAAATTAATCAGGTTGAAGTAGAGTAAAGTAAGTACTTACAGCTTTCCCCTTTAGCTTACTTTTAAACTTAAGTATTTAATTTGAAAAAGTCAGCATGATAGATAGGCCGGGCTTAATTTTGCCCATTAGGGAAGCGCTCGAATATTCCTCGCATGGTTGATTTCATCCAAATGCTCAAGTGCAGCTAAAAGCTCGTAGCATGGAGTTTAGTTTCAAATCAAATTACATACAGCACCTCGCAGCAATGGCAATGGCCATAGGAAAGTCATAGGGTGTGGCTGAAACTGAATTGAGAGTGCAATGCTTCTGCATCATGACATTGACTAGGATTTCCTGTTAATGACCATTCAGTTTCTCCGTCCAGTCAAGCGACATATTATGCATTGCATATAGGGAGATGAAGCCGCTGATTTCATATATATCTGAGTATACAATGTTAATTGAGGGGTCGAAAGCCCAATTATGAAGCTTTTTTTTGTCCATGTTCCATTATAATTCTACAGTTCAGTGAGTTTGGAGTGTTCAGATTCTCTATTTCCCTTGGATTCCATTGTATATTCATTTCGTAAAGGCGTCAGGCGACAATGAAGGATGATGTTGATTCTTGTTGTAATGTAATCTAATATTAATGGCATTTGAAAGCAAGTGGAAACTTGTAATTGGATCTAAACTTTGAGATTTTGTAACTCTTGGAGCATGAAGTCTCCAACATGCGACTTTGTTACAAAGAAACTCTAATTTAAATCAGAGCAACGTATAACTTTACAGAATCATGTCACAATTAAGGTGAACCAAATACAAATCTAGATTTTGCCGCTTATGATTATCAATCAACGATATGCCGAAATGTTACGCGAAATATACCCTGTGACCGTGATTCTCGTGTATAATTTTATACGATTTATAGAACACGTAGCGGCTCAATGCATTATGCGGAAATTCGAAAATTATTCAAATATTTATGTTGTTGGTGCATGCAGACCCCAGCCGATATGCCGACAGAACCTGAGGCACAGAAGAAACTGAAATTTCGATTTCGGTTTTCTCTACTTTTCTTAGTAACCTGAACGGCCGGATTCATCCCAGGTTCCAGGTTTTAGAATTTAATTTATTCCAGTTTGCATATCATAGATATCACATGGGTTAAAGAAGCCGTAACTCCAAGTACTACTAGCATATTCCATATTCTGTTCTCAAGTAAAAACTTTTGGAAACTCTTTATGTTTGTGCGTAAACGAAAGAGTTAAGAAGTCTCTGGGAATGAACTCATTTTCGGAGAATACTCCCTCAGTTCAACATACGTTCCTTAGCTCAACCTCAACCTTTCTACCTCCACTTTCTCTTCAACACCACATCCATAGACGGAAAAAGTTGTTGCTAGCCAAGAAGGAAGCTGTTGAAATGGTAAAGCTGGGAATTCTTCAGCCTCATCGAAAAAAGTTTTGAAGCCAAACCAGTAATGCAGTGAAATGAGCGGCCCTGGCCAATTCCTCCTCGGTTGCTAAGTACGCATCGCGCATCGTACATCGAATATTCATAATTTAAATCTTCAAAACTATCAAAAATGCTTGTCAGAGGACACAGATGAAATTACGCGAATTTATATCTCGAAACGTCATAAATCGTCGTAAATCGTTATAAATCGTCATAAACACTGCTTGGTTTGGAATTAAACTGTGTGAATTTTACATAGATGATAATGGCAAAGTCGTCGATTAAACGATAAAGTTAGCAAAATGAGTAATTTCTTGATTAAATCTAACGGAAATGTAAATTTTAGCTTTCTAAGAACCAAGCCGGTATGGATAATGTACTGTATACAATTTGTAGCTGTTTTATTTCCAGCATATTTTGTTCCGTCAAATTTTGCTAAAATACCTTAAATGGCGCTCCATTTAATTTTTTGCAAATTTAAATAAAACATGTGTGCATAGTTTCGCCAATTTTACACAGAATCTAGAAAACGACGCAACATTTAATGACGATTTTTGAAATTTCCAAATTACCGGGACCCCAAAAGTCAGCAAACCCAGTAAGGACGCAGAAAACTGGAGAGAGTTTTTAAAATTCGACTGGAAGAAGGGGTTAACCGGGTAGAGTATAAACTATAAACTAAAAGTAGACGGCGGCGGTGGCGGTGGGGAAAAAAGAAGATGAAGGAAGTGAGCGGATGTAAGAACTCACTTGGAGTCACACTACAGTACTCATTCATTTCACTTTGATTCCGGACAGAAAATGAAGTTTTCTCGTCTACTTGTTTCTGATCTTGACTTGACTGGGAGTCATAATATCATCCACCGAGAAACGCCGGAAATACAATAACGCCCGCCTCGTGTCAACCACGCTAAAAACTCACGCTTCAAACTTACTTGGGCAAAAAAAAGCAAGCGTTGCTAAGTAAGTATTTTCCTTTGGGTGTCATATAGGCTGTCACATAAAAGAGCACTTTGTTCTGTCAGCATTTTTCTTTTAATTCCGGGTTTCGCTGAAATATGATAAAGCCTATAATAATCTATTGCCAAACCTAACCAAATACAAGCAATAAGTAATTAGGTAATTTTTACCTACCGATAACCTTAACCTTACGCAGCTTTACAATGGGTATGGTCAAATGATAATTTAATGTTTAATTGCATTATTTGTATTTAGTTCCCAATCCATACACGAAATTGGGCACATCCCGAATCTACACAATTTCTGTTACTGCCACAAATATCCCCTCATAGATGCGTATTCATAAATTCAGGGAAAAAAATCAATTTCAAAGTTGTTTGAATTACAATCCAAGCCATATGCTGCAAACACGATTAGATGTATATATTTAAGACAATACGAAAAGTGTGCTTTCACTCACCTGCAATTCGACCGTATCTCTGAAAACGTCTCTCCACGTCGGTCTTACTACACTGAAACGTATTCAAGTTCCCCACGAAAACACGAGAATTGACAGCCTGAGGATCTTGTGAATTGGTTTGATTGCCAACTTTACAGCTCATTCTAATGTCTGGGGAGAGGTTGTCACAGCCTTGTTGGAACTTGGGATGATATCAAGCCTCATTGAACAGCAAGGACTTCACAACTTGGTTCTCGTAATACCAAACTTTCAGTTTTATACATACAGGATTTTTAATTCAATTTTGTCTTTGCTTCGGAGCTTTGCTGGGCGCTAATTTTTCAATTTTAGTTTTAGAGACAACAACTGTACCAGCAAAGGCGGCGTGGGTGCACGGAACGAGAAAAGTTCCTCTCCACTCCGGTATCTTCAGCTCACTGGGCAGAATGTTACGGCTCTTGGCTCTAGCTTAGGCTTTTGGCTTGAATTGAGTTTTTTTTTGCATACAAGAACGGGCATATACGAAGACGAGTATTCTCTCGGCAGTTTATCACACAAAAGTGGTCCCCAACTCGCAGGCACGTTTCAGAATTCAGAACGTCGACGTCCCTACTGACAACAGGGTTGATTCAATTTTCTAGTACGAGAAGGTTCTTCAGCCTGTCTGACTGTGGATCTTTGTGAATTCACCGTTGGTAGGTTGGCAACTTTTGATGTTTTTTTATTATTATTAGATACTGGTGTAAAAGTTTAAGTAGGTAATGCTCTGTTTGACAGTAGAAATGCTAATGAATATTAGGTTCAATTTTTCAAGCGTAGTCTGGATTCTTGTCGCCCTCAGCTCCTGTGGTTAGTTTGGTTAATTCTGACTTGAGTTTCGGAAACGTAGCCGTGTGGAAATAATTAATGTCGTCTCCCAATTGCCACTGTCACTCTGCTGAAATTCGGCTAATCTGGAAGGAAATAATTAAGAGAGAGAACGAATTAGTTTGGTTGCCACAGACGAAGTCTTTGAGGGGAAGGAAGGTTGAAGGTAATGATTGGTTCGAGGCAGCTTGCGGTTTTGACTCTTGGGGTTCCTAAATATAACCTCATTGGTTTTAATTAAGACACTACACACTTAGGAGCAGATGCCATGGTTTTGAGTGAAGAGCTGCTTAGAACACTGTACTTACGGTATTTTCAAGCTTAGGGACTTGGAAACGTATATGATTGGTAGTCCGGGTAGCGGAGCTTGACTTAAGTAAAGGGCTCCCGGGGAAATACTTGTAATTGTCAAAATCAGATAAAGTATACGTGTGTCTTAGTTTGGTACGGGTACACTGTGTAGGATTATTTATTGAGTTCCATGTGCCGGTGCTCCTACTGGAACCTATTATTAAAAATCCCATTCAGTACCTCCCAGCGTCTCATATGAACAAAATACTGTATTTTTTGTATGTTTTTTGCCAGGAAATTCTCTACGATTTCCTTAATCAAGAGTGAAAGCAATAAACGTAAACATTTGGTAGCTCATACTACGCTGCTGAATAAATTGCAAAACGAAAAAATCTCTTGTAAATAACGCCGTTGGGTTTCCTGAATTCCTGATTGTCGCGATTGTCACCATAACCCGTAATTAGTAAACATCTTGATTAAATATTCCCTTACCGCAATTCTCTCGCTCACTCATTAGTGTCTTTACCCAGCCCTACATTTGTACGTCATTAATTAAGTCATGAAGGGGCTTTATGGGAAACATAACAATTTAGATGCATACTTTAGATAGAGGTACATAGAAGAAAAGCTTTTACTATGTGTCTGGCCTGGAATACTTATGCTATGCATTATTGCGTTTCGTGTGACAGATAGCCATGAAGTGACAATCGTAACAGTATTGTCACATTCCTTACTCAAAATGGTAATGGTGATCGTACAAAATACAAAACACCGTATTGCTGGACTGACAAAAAATTACATTTATATAAGCCAAATTAGCAAAATTTGTCTAGTATTTCCTCTGCGGACCGTACAGGTTTAATTGTTCGGAACCTGGGACACCGGATCCGAGTGATCTGCTACGGAACTACGGACGAATTCCGTGTCGGACCGGAGGAGCAGAATACCAGATATCCAACCGAGAGTAATCTACTGCAGGTTTCCCTAAAGGAAGTTCCACGTTTACGATAAGTACTGTGAGCAAAACGTGATGGCTTCTACCTTTTCCGCTCAATGCTTCCGAACATAAGGATCCACGTATTCTATTGTAAGCTCTCGGAGCTTCAATAGCGGAAACCCGGAGTGGCATGCGAATCCAGTTAAAACTCAAACGAGAAGTTCGTATCAAGGCAGAAGGGCAAATGGCCTCTTTAAGGGAACCTCAGAGTGAGTAATGACGGACTGAAAAAAACTGCGTGCACAAGTCAACAGGTGAACTGATGGAAAATAAACAATTTCTCTCTTGAAGTCTTCCTTCCAACTTGGCAAAATACCAATAAGGATGCATCATAATAATCTGTTTTATTAAAAACTAATCCTCGAAACCTAAACCACAATTTGTTCTATCTCGGAGCAAGTGCCAAACATCAAAATAGAAAACATGAATAAAATCCTTGTTCATAAATATATCTAAGACTGCTGGCCAACGTAAGTAAATGGAAGTCATAGACATGTGATGCCATGTGGGAATTCCTTCAAGTCAAAGATTCAAACCGCGTCTTGTGACTGATCACTCAATTATATTACAAATATGCAAGTCACTTCACTGGGGTAAGTCTAAGGCGTTGGTGGCTCCACGGGAACCCAGACGCCTTCAAGATTTCGTAACACCATTATTATTAGATTTGGTTGAGGGATGCAGGTTGAAGGGAAGGCATATGGCTGCGACTTGCGAGAGCAGAAGGTGTGAATGGAAGATAATATGTTCCCAATACAAGTACGGTACAATTTTCTCAAAGAAAATTCCTTCAGACGCAATGC
The DNA here is from genome assembly GCA_034694925.1 of Ceratophysella denticulata. Classification (NCBI taxonomy): domain Eukaryota; kingdom Metazoa; phylum Arthropoda; class Collembola; order Poduromorpha; family Hypogastruridae; genus Ceratophysella; species Ceratophysella denticulata. The sequence continues at coordinate 19,006 of JAQFYT010000121.1, forward strand.
TTCTTTGGGTTCGTAGTGAATCAACAAACTTCAACCAACTTTCACCTTGTGTCGTTCAAAGGTACCATGCTGTTGGCTTTGCGTGCCTTTGGCCTGTGACATTTAGGTGTCGGATTTTTTGCTCTTATCTGGCTCGTTCAAATCGGCCGATGAAATTCGCAGTAAGTGGACTCGTTATTTAGTTCATGCTATGTGGTATATGCCGTTCTGTTGTAGCTTTGTAGCTTAAAAATACAGACCCTTATTATTTGTTATCAATTTTTAATGCCACTGCACCTAAACAACGTATGCCGAATTTACCAAGAACGCTGTTAGGATCAGCCTGAATCGGTTCCAGAACGAAATCCTGAATAAGGTTTTAAAACCCTTCGCACGGCTGAATTTCCGTCTTAGACTCCTCTTCCGCACTCCCTTTGCCCTTCTGCTCTGCAAACAACTCAATCTATTTTGCATGCAGGCCAAGACCTATAGAGTTCAGAGAAAGTCACCAAATATTCCTTCCGTCTACTCTCTCCGGATAGAAGGCCAATGGGCTAGCGTTGTGTCTTGTCGTATACTGTCTCTCTTTCAGAGTAAATTGGATAGCAATTTGAACATCCAGAATATCTGCATAAATCCGGAGGGTACTTTGCTAAGATTAGGTATACCAGTCTACTTCATGTCTCCAGGACTCAGTCACCTTAAAGAAATCCGAAATGTAAACAGTGAAAATACTTTGGAGAAAATGAGGTGGGCGTAGAAACTGCTAATATCCTGACTGGCTCAGGAGATAAAGGCACACCGCTAACCAACCAACCGACTCCGGGTAACAGGGTTGATAAGTGGCTAGAATTACCTCGCAAATATTACGAAAAGTACCCTCCACTTCTGTCAAGTAAAGCCTGGAGATTGTAGCTGTTAATTTGAAATGTGTGACGCGTGGCCTAGTTTTGAGTCTTTATCGCGCATAAATACCTACATACGTTCACTATTCCTGATGAAAATTCTGATAAGCAGACGACGTAGTTTTGTACAGGGACACAGTCAATTGTACCTACGTCATCTGGACATTAAAAATATCGCTTTGGCCCTCAAATTTTATTCGATATTTAGCATAGAACTGATGTCAATGTCAGCTTAATCCACTTGTTACAATGGTCAGCAAATACAGTTATAACAAAATAAAACAACGCAAAGCGATTTTATTTTATGTGCTTGCTGCGCTGACATCATATTCCATATTTCAAGCCTAGGGTAATTGCATTGCTACACGCAAAATGGCGGGTGGCTGCAAATTTTGAATTACACAGAAAATGCGACGACAGAAACAACCAAGAACCCAGCCACGCTCCTGAAACCAGTCGTGAAATAGAGGTGCGGTCGTTGAAATTTGGCATAGCTGAACACTCAATGAAACCTTATAGGAAAATAATGTGACTTGAAGTAGTCCATAAAGTAAGTAAAATTGCAATTTCCAGATGATCTATGGGAACGGTCTAGATTCCAACATCCCTGGTGAATTGAGAAGTCCGAGGGATTTACTTATGGTTTCGTAGTTACTTCCAATCCTTACCCAGAGTCCAGTCCAGTACTGAGAACTGGACCGTCAGACTGACTGGCTTAATACAAATACAATGTGGACTACACAGGGGGAAAGCAGAAAGGAAAAAGCGGCTCAGAGCTCATTTATCAGGATTTTATTGACCCTTTAGAGATTCAATAAATCAAGTTGGAACCAAAAAACGAAAAGGAAAACCTCGAAAAATAATCGATACAATGTATAGGTCCTAGTGTACCGGAGGTGTAGAATTCCTAGTTTCACAGTCCCTGTACAACATTCCGTATATTTCCTGTATATAATTCTCAATTCTCCAAACCGCAGTGCCAGGAGCATCAGTGCCCGGATCTCCTTTCACTTAACATTAGGCTTCGGCCCATTAGAGTGAAAAGTGTCGGGTAATGTACGGGGCCTATTACTTTACTGCTCCTGTGCTGTGCTTACGCTATTATGGTAGATAGAAAGACGAATGACGTACTTTGTTGTGATCTCAGTCCTTTTAATCTTAATGCTGGGGACACCCGGAAGGAAGAGTAAGAGATTTATAAATTACGCTCTAATTTGTAAATTGTGTACGTTTTTTCAATACACTCAAATTGATTTAAGGTTAGTAAATCCTTGTTGAGCGCTCGTAAGAGAAATGTACAATGTTTCTTGCGACTAAAAGCGGATTTAATAGGAGCTTCGTTCTTTCCGCTATATACATACTACCATATTCGTTATTTTTATTCACAAATATAGTATATCCTATTCTGCATGCTTTTGAAAGAATGAAATTTGCTTTCGGCTTAAAAAAAAAAACTTTGAATTGTACCAAGGTCTTACAGTTCGGAGAAAGTTAAGCAAAAACTGCAACATATTCTTTCTTAGCTTAGATCTTATACCAAATACATCCGCAAAACTCGTACAGGGTGCTTGCCTATCTTGAATGCCCAGGGGCCTTGGTGAAAGCTGAATAGAATTCAACACTAACGAACTTTTTTCTAATTTACGTTCTTCCCTTCAAGACTAAGGAAATAACTTTCACATAGACGGAAGAAAAGCCTGTAAAATACTTATTTAAATAATAATACACATATTTTTTGTGTCTGACTTTGGTGTAAATTCAGACGAGGCTATATATCCTATCGTAAATATATGAACGGCACATGTCAGATACACAGCACAATTTCCTGAATTATCTGACGACTCTTCTGCTGCCATTTTCTAACGTTCGTCTAAAATTCCGGAGGAAGGAATATTATTTCCATTTTAGGATGATGAATTCTAGCTGGCTCCATTGATCTATCTATCTATTACAGACACAGAACGCAGTGAAGACAGGCTGAATGACAGTTTCATCTAGAAGAAGACGACTTCCGTAGCATATCTTAAAGAAAAGTGAAAACTAAAACATCAAGCTGTCATTTACATTTCAAAACAGAGACGGAAGCCATTTTTGCCTTTTGCAAAATAGATGCATGTTTATGATTACAGCGAAGCGGTAATGTGCCATACGTCTAGGAGTGCCTACTTCAACTTTCTCCGTCTCACGCATTCGCAATGTCGTCATATCATTAGACTTGAGAAACGCCCAATAAGTATAAGCTACAAACTACAAAAGTTTAGTTCAATTCAAATCCTGACTAATGATACAAGAAACTATTTGTAGCTAGCCTACCCGGCCCATATTTCTTTATGTATCTACTCAAAAAACTCATATTGCAAGTCGGTAAACTTTTACTCAATTTTAGCCCAACAGAACTTTCATCATTGTGTCTGACGACGAAGACGCGACGTAGGTACGCTTCCATGAATATCATAATAGTAATAGAAATATCAATATCCATATCACTACAAAGTCCTACGCTAACAGCCCCAGAATACATATAAATTTGTTATACAAATATACGTCTGTATTTATGTACATAGCAATACTCGTAGGATAATAGATAATACTAGGTACATACGTGGATAATACTCGTCCGAAGGAATCTACGCCGGCTTCCAATCAGGAAACACAATTTAGTTCGGCTCAATATTTGACGAATTCTGAATAAACCGTTCAAATATTCAGGAATATATGCCAAAGCTGAGTCGAATACTTCCTATTTACATATACCTAAGTATGCTTATTTAGGGCGTTGTATATACATTATTAATAGCTTTCAGCTAAATCCGACCGCAAAGCTGTGTATATATTTCTATAAAGAGATTCGAAGGAATATTACCATGTCTGAACCTAGGATTTTCGTGAAGGCATTGTATTGTTCCATCAGATTAAACACAAACCATAGGAGCTTATGCAGCTTTAAATAAATCAGGCATGCTTTAACTTGATTGAAGCTGAAGGGGACAATTACTCGTAATACTGTACTGCTGTTGAGGTTTCCTACAGTAGATACGCGATCTGTGTTGAACTCAGTCACAAGATCGATGCCCTGCACCGTACAGGGTGAAATGGAAGAGGGTAACTCAAGCCAAAAGCCTCATGCTTCTTTGGTTTGAGCCAATAAGTTTTTTTGCCAATGGAGACATGAAAAGGAAGGAAGCTTTCTCTGACAAATTCAGCTATCCCCCCTTTGAAATTCGGAAGAAAATCAAAAAAAAATCTTTGTTGAAATAACCAAGACCGAGATCAGGATTGAATAAAACATTCTGGATATGAAAGGAGGGGAAAATTCAGCAGAGTTTTTTTTATATGGAATTTTTGGAATTTACAATGAAATCGGAAATCGGATCTTCGCTTGGTTCTCTTCCTAACAGAGAAAGTTCCTATGTATACAGATACTTCCAGTACAGACACTGCAGTCTCTTCGTACATAAACATTAAGGGCACGTCTTCCTATCTGGAGCATTCTGGCTCCAATGTACATGTAGAAATAGTGCTCTATTTAAATCACAGATTTGAGAAATTTTCCAGTACACCAGCTGGAGGAAAGGGCTTCCACAAAATCAGAGCCTTGTGGAGTTCAGTAGGATCACAGATTACAGCGTAATCCTCGAATTGAATTGGAATTGTGCCCCGGGATTTATCCCTAGTCACGTTTCACGTTCGTTGCACCAGAAGAGCTTTTGAGAAAATCGGTGGGTATTCAGTTCTCAATAGGATATTCACAGAAGCCCTAATGGTATTGTTATTAAATTAAATGGCTCAAATAACTCGTCATTTTATACTTACTGCGTTACTATGTATTATAAACCCCAAAGTGTCGTTTATGTAGATCTTACACTGACGACTTATCAAGCCAAAACAGCATAGCATTAGCATGTGATTTGGCATTTCAGCACGTAGCCGTAGCCAAGCGAGCATAATCCGGTTTAATCTTTGGCTCAATATTTTCGTCGCGTCAGCTTTAATTTTAGAAACAATTCCACTTAAAGCATTCACGTGGTATATGATTATGGCATTTTCAAATTCAATGACTGATTTGAGACTACACCCTAGAAAACTGGAAGCGGAAGTTCACATGAAAAGTTACTGTCACTCGGACTCTGTTGGACTCATGAATCCATCATAGTTCTGATATAAATGATGAATAAGGCGTATTAAGGGTTGAAACTTGAAATGACAGGCGTACTCGAGAAGCGGACGGGTGGAAACCTGGACATGCCCAGCGAAATCATACGAGTAGAAGGCATGTACACACGGACTTAGACAGGGACTTGGCATGGTCTGTTGGTGTCCGACTGACTCAGTGCCTCTGAGAAGGCCTATTTGTTACATATATTTATTTGAGGCCAAGGAAGTGACATGACATGGACATGACTGACTTGATGAGTGGGCTCGGCTGAATCGAGGTAGTCATGCGAGCAACAAGCTCTCAAATCAAACAGAAAAGGCAATTCTTCTCCAGTTCTGTCTAGTCTACGGTTTTTGGAGCTCAATCATTTGGGCTAAAATCGTTATTATAAGGTTCTAGAATTTCCAAGAAAAAATTTGCAAAAATATGACGTGATTTTTGTATTGGTGCCATTTGTAAGGCAGCAAGAATCATACTCTAATGATGCCATAAAGTACACAAACAACGTCCATCTAATTAGACAGCCTGTTTCCAAACCTGACAATTAATATTGGAAAACATCACTTATCGTGTATTTTCAAGTAATTTCCAGAGATTAGGTTAGAAAATGCGACAGGCAGCATATATAACATTTGAGTACATAAGCCAGTTGCATGTGTATGGTTTGAAAATACGCGAGTTCATAATAAAATACATGTTTTATACACAGAATAAGGTGAACTGCAATAAAGGTTCGATTAACAATAACGACAAGCTTAAAAGACTAAAGCCCATTTGACCAGGTATACTGTATTCCCCGGAGCTTCCTGTGGAGATGGAACGGAAATGGAATCGAATTTTATTATCATGGGGATGGGAAACGTCAAACTTTTTTGTTCAAGTTTCAAGCCCTTGACCAGTGTTCGCTCATGTCAGAACTCAGAACGAATTGTTTACACGAATCTAGGAGATCAAGTTACACGGTGGTTGGAGCATTAAGGAAACAAGGGTTTGAGGCCTAATGATCCTCACGAACGATTCGAGACGGAAAATCATAATGAAGCCAACTCCCAACTTGGGCACTGCACTTATTTTTTTTATCACCACGTGTAAAAAATCTGTATCTACTAAATCACGTGTACATGTACCTGGTGAAGCGCGACGGACTGTCAATGATGACCTATTCAAAGCAGCTCAAGCGGAAAATACTAACGATCTAATCTAATGGATATTCAGAGTTAATGCAAAAGTTTTATTAAAATTCTCGGATTATTTGTTTGCTCTAAGCTCTAATTTTAGAGCAAACAAATTATCGGGAATTTTAATTATAGTGACCTGAAATCAGGTAGGTAAATAAAAATATAAACCTTGTAAATCTGAGCCAGGCAGAAGAAAACGGGTTTTTGACTTTCAGATTGAACTGTCGATATCATCCATAAGACAAATATGTTATGCCTTACGTCATGCATCATTTGGTTTCACTTTCAGTTTTCACAGATGTCAATCATACTGGAAAATAATTGGAACAACTCAAACCTGAAGTACCCTGGCATACATTAAAAACCCATTATTTTCAAGCGTATTATTAAAACAAAAAAAAACGATACTTTGCTACTTCTGCGCGGGCGGTGTATTTAAAACAGACGTTTTTTAACGCGTGAGACAATATATAAGTACATAATATTGAAATTTTCTCAAGATTTCAAATAATTTTAAATATACAGCGCGCATTCCATTTCTATACAAGTTTACCGCGTTCAATCTATTGTGCTATTCAAAGTTCCAATCAAAATATGGTCATGCCATCTGAGATTGTTCTGGTTTCTTATATTGCAGTACATATATTATGTTCCAGATCCGGATTCACAATCAGATCTAAATTGAAGAATCCTATCTATGTACCTGTACTACATAGACCAGTTTCACTCACAATTTACAACACTGATAATTTGGGTGTTCAGTTCAGACTTGGGGCTACGGAGAGCTAAAGCTAAATGCCATGCCCATATAAGTACAATCCAGTAATCAAAGCTTTGGAAAAAGGTTTACTGCTAACCCTTTCGATGATCCTCGAAGGACAAACCTTACATTTCTCACTCCTTTGACGGTGAAGATGCACACCGTTCAAATTTCAGATGAACAGCCGTTCCTACCTTCATTCTGTATTGTTGTATCTGTGTATAAAAGCTCGACATGCAAATACAGAGATCCAGCAGCCAGCTGTATAAAAAATAGCTACTTGTCATCATCAACATCCCCTTCATCTCATCACATCAGACATCAGCAGCAAGCCAGCAAGAGCTCAAACGTTCAGTTGAATTCAACGGTACACCGACAATTTTGCGAAGGCAGAAATTCCGAAATACATCTTTACCAACATTGAATATAACGTGAATATGATGCTCTTGGGAAGACCCGATTGAGCAACGTTGAGACGACAAGAAAAACTCTAAAAATATTTTCGCCAAATTAATATACCTACACGATTCACTCGAAACGAAACGTCTCTGGCTCAAAACGCCTAGAATTATAAATCCTCGACTTGAAGGAAAATAGCTGAATGAAATAAATCATGCTGTGCACTCACACCCTTCAAAAACTCATCAAACCTTATTAACTCGAATGAGACTTGTCAGGGAGCGCGCTAGACAGAGGATTTAATATGACACTAATGTAAATGCTCCACTTAAAACTGGATATATATATAGCCAAAATAATAATAATAATAATCACGGCGTCCCGCTGTCGGATTTCAAATATTGGAGTTTCAATACTTCTTATATATCCACATGGAAATTGAATTTTCATTACGGAAAACCTGAAGTACCCACTTCAAGCAAGCTGTGAATTGTAGATGCATACATACAAGAACAGTAAACTTGTATTCATTACACACAGAGACATAAACAACTACCGTAACGTTGAGTTTTCGTTTAGATTTTACTGTATATTCCTTGGGCAGTAAAGCATTTATGGGAAAAGACCCTATAAATACATCTCATATGCCATAACATGAAGGGATTTTCGGTTACACTTGGAAACTCCGTCGTTTTATTAAAATACCCTGAAATGTGAAATGATACCTTACCTGGTAATTTGAAGCGTACAATACAAACGAGTAACTAGAAAAATAAGAATAACAAGGTGCTCAACCCGACATGTGGAGCGGATGTGACATGAATTTATGACTCTGGAATTCAAGGTAGCTTAACCTTTGCCAGCTAACATCACAGTGTCTATAGGCTGAAAAATTTACACAATAATGGTACCTATGTTAATGCTTCGGAGTCAAAATTCAAAAGCTCTGTATTTAAGTTTGAAAAATATTGAGAGACAATCACATTCAATCTGATCAACTTTAGAAATCTAAGCTGTATTTTAAATCACTGTAAGCTAGTACAAGTCATACACAGAAATATACAGTCAATACCCAGTTTAACCTCGTTGCACTGGACTAGATATGCATACTGAATACCTATAGCAATAACAACTGGATTCTCCTAATATTGGATTTTAACCCACACGAACTCGGTGATCATTATTCACGATTGGGTCTCCTGTCGTACATGAAATAGGCCGACTTTTGTCACTTATCGGAACTTCTAATCAAAAACCTTCCATCACCGCGTGTTCCTTTGAATATTGGTTGTTTTTAGAATTTGTACACGGGGAAATTGTGCGTCAGTCACACTGTGTGCAGTGCAGCGTTATTGTAGTAGGTATATCTATTGTGCTATCTATCTCCGCGGAGTTTGTCGGTGCCAAGTTTTCCCAGCGCTACCGTTTATATTTTGTTTTCTCGTCAAGGGAGATGAAGAAAATCTCGGATCTTTTGTCGTCATATTTCCTGTGTCTGTACTGCAGTACGAGTACAAATACATACCATACCCACGGATACGCATCGGCATTGTTTCGGCGTAAAATCACCGAGAATCCAAGCACTACTACAAGTCAACCTAAGTTACCGAACACTACGAGCCAAATACTTATATCTTGTGTAAAAAAAGTTCGAACAAAAGAAAATGCCTCTGCTACGCTACGTTACTACTAGTACCAAAGTATACGTACACCGAAACTAACAAGAACAAGACAAAAAGCCCGAAATAATAGTAATACTACCTGGGAAAGTCTAACTCTTTCCAAAGAATGCATACATAAGGCAGTACAATAGACGACCGCCTACTCTGTATTGCATTTGTATTGACACAGCTTCAAAGAGGTTCTTATGCTTCATACGGCTTCAGATAACAACTTCGTATTTTTTACGCCTTTTCCCACTTGGCACGGAACCATCAATTTTCCTTTACAGAAGCACCAATAAGAATTTGTCAGCATTCAGTAATACGATTAGGTACCTAGGTACTCACATCAGAAGAAAACAAGCCGATTTGAGAGACGGTGAGAGTAGTCGTCATACAATCTAATCTTATAATTATAATGAACTTACAATTATCACACATGCTACCGGAAGGCTTTGTTTAATTAAACACCGGTAATTAAGATTTCAAGCCCTCACTCCTATATTTACTTCTAAGTAAATGGAAACAACTTGAGACTTTCCCCTTTTATGCAATTAATTTCCATTTTCTCAACTTCAACCCTTCAAACCTTTGCCTTGTCATGCCAATTGCTGCAGTGCGTGAGAAACGCCAAACGCAAAAGTCGTCTGTATGTGTATATGTGTATGGTCGATTCCAAATTACAATGCTTTGCAATCTTCGTGGTCGGAATAAAGCAAACATGCCAAACAATCATTTCTAAATCCACTCACATCACTCCAGCAAGAATATTGAGTTACTCGTACAACTCAAAAGGGCAGGAATCGAACGAGATATTTTCATGCCAAGTTTCATGTGTACTAAACCAGTACATGAATTTAGGGAGAAAACAGGATTGACGAAAAAGAACTCAATTTTTGATGCATGTTTCATAACTTTCTTTAGGCATATCCTTGAGAGACCGTTCGTACTGCCGTAGGTATTGACATCCAGGCTCAGCCAAACTTGAATTAAAAGCAGAGAATATACGTGTTCTTGAAATTCTGTAAAATATTCCACCCTGCCTTTAAGGCTTTACGGATTAACACGTAAAAGTACTTCGTTCAAAATCTGCTTGAAAATTGGCATAAGACTCCCTAAAAAAACTGGAACAATAACGCGCGCACATAGCCTACAAAATGTAGCCCACTCCGTAAAAAAATGCATGACTGCTCTGTGACACTCTTAATTTACAACGCTTCCTGCTCGAGTTCTCATGGAATTTTAGAATTTCAAGCATTCTTATTGTCAATTGTATGGAAGGCAATAAAACGCTATAGTACGAACGAATTTTATGGCATTCTAACCAGTAGTGAGGGCCGTGCCACCATATCGTTGGCCGTGGCAAATACTAGCTTCGGATGAGATCTCTAAAAATTTTGCAGTGGGACGAGAACGAGACATCAAAGAAATCTGCAATGTAATGTAACGAGTAACCAAAGCTCCCAAGCACTTTGACGACGAGACGAGACTAATTTATACATGAGCTTTAGACCAAAGACACTTTATTTTCTGGAATGGGTCTGAAAAGAATTAAGGAACTAGAACTGTGCAGTTTTTTATTTGCAGCTGCGCCGCACATGTTCATTTTGCATGTTATTTCAGAATTTGAATAGTTGCATGGGTAAATCGTATTGCCGTCGATTCAAAACTACAATACAAATTTAATTATTCAATAAATTTTGCAGATCTTTAAGATCGAGTTGCAAAATATTTAAATTAGATAAGATGACTCCTTTGCATGGAAGTACTAAATACCAAGAAAATCAAACTGAGAAATTCACAGTGTAGGTACTTTAAGATAGAAAACCAGCAACCAGCCTGTGATTTGTGATACCAAAGTGGTTTCAGAGATTCAATATGAGATTTGAACACGAATACCATACCAGGGAATACCCATGTCGGCATAGAGATCTTTTCTTGATTTGTCACTTAAGATTATTTAGCTGAGATTCTAGATCCTTAATGGAACTTAACACGAGATTGACGCTGAAAAGGAATCTCATTTTCTGATATGAATCTTCACAGCATTTGCCAATCCTCAAAAACCTCTTGTTCATGTGTATTACAATATTAAGACAAAAGGCGAATCTAATCCAAGTAAACTTGTCACGTACGTAGAAATTATTTGAGAATGATGGAACCACATGCGATTGAGCGTGTGGACACATCATTTACCAACTAATTAATCTCTTTTGTTCTAACACATCCCTGGACCTCTTGGGTCTAATTATTGAAAACTGTGAAGGGATCCATTCAGAAGAGAGCTATGTAGGAGGAGACTAACGTGTGGTAATTCATGATCCGGAAATTTGATGTTGTGCCTAGTGCCTACCTCCTCCGAGTTAGTTCAGCTTTGAGTTTCCACGATTTGAGTATCTGGCTCTCAAAGGACTTTGGTAATTTATTTGGAACAAAAGACTGCTTCTATGTAGTGTGGCGTGAGGTTGAGTGTTGTGGGTAGGTTTTAGAATTTTCGGAGCATTTGGCAAGATCGTGAATCGGGCTTCGGACAACGAGCTGAACCGCGCTTTAGTTTCCGGCCAGAACTAGTACTTAAATATGCCGTATCTAAGCTTAATTTAAATATTGAAAAATTGTTTGCAGCACACAACCACAAGGTTTAAACGCTGAATTTTTTCCAAATTATTTACTACAACACTTTATACGTATGTTCACAATTTAACTGGGTTGGATTAGACGAACAGCGTCAGACTGCAATGGAAATTCTTTGCAGCATGGAGCTCAGAACAGCGCATTAACCGGTATTACGAGGACCGGACCAGGACACCAAGATCCACTTGAGTATTTTTGGACTTTCGAGTTCCCCTAACCCCAAACCCCGACGAAACAAATAACGAAATCCACTCGAATTTCTTTCTAGGTACGTACGTACGTGTCTTCCGTACTTGAAAATGGATGTGCGATGGGCCTGGAATTTAACCAATAGGCAGCACATGGTAAATCCCTAAACAATACTAGAAAATTCTCATAATAAATTAGTCACAGAGTTTGTTCGTTTCTGGAATTCAGGAGGCATGTTGCAAGTTGAAGTAAATAAGTATATACGGTTCGGGGTTCTAGGTCATTTGAGCAGGTATATTTAGCCTGTCAAAATGGACCTAAACGTTTTTCAAACGTGTCGCAATTCTGTGTTGAGTTTTTACTGAACATGTACATTGCGATTACGAAATTTGAGTTTAGAGACATTAACGCTAATCTAGCGTTACTCAGATTCGCGGCAATTTTAAGTTTCCAGTGCATTTTTACATAACGAACATTTCAAAAATTTCTACGATCGGACTGTAAATTTAAATACCTAACTCAATTGGTAAGTAAGAAACGCCTTAGCCAAATTGTCAGCTTAAATGTAAATATGCCGTGTTCGTACCCACACAGCGTTTTGACTAATTCTTTGGTACTGGTTCTGAACCTGAAAATACACTAACAATACCAGGTTTGCTCTGCTCACCTCGACAAGCATTACATAAAAATGTGAAGAGATGGCGGATAAAAGATCCTGGAGTGCTGATAAAAGTAGGGACAACAGGTGCAGAAGACAATGGAGTGTTCTCAGTGAGCATTTTCTTCCTGTTGATATTCTTTCACACAAACTCGGGAAGAAACTAAGGCCGTAACTCTTCCCCAAAACTTTATCCCAATTCCACTTACCCATAAAACGTGTTAAAGTTAATTTTCTTAAGTTTTCTGATCGAATTACTACCTCCAACTTGGATCTTGGATCCACCCAGTTAGAGTCGGCTAAACCTCACAAACAAATAAATGCTCTTAGAAGTTCCCTGACGTGTGCCAGCCTTGTAGTTCATCTTCATCAAAGTACTATTATCAACGACGGAATGCACACAGAAGTTTTAATAAGTTACTCCAGGTTTGGTCCCTAAATGAATGCTGACCACAAACGCGACGTTATTTTTAGCCTAGCCTCAAGTAGCACTTTAGGGCAAACCTGACATGGCATGAGAATCAAAAACTTGTTTCGAAAAAAAACACGCACGCAATGGGATTGGTTTGGTGAAAGTACACGAAAGAAATTAATTCCGTGCCGAGTGCATGGGAATAAGCTGAAGCTTAAGCCCACATCCAAACTCCTGTTTGTAATGAACAGGGATTCTCATAAATTGAAAGCAAATGTTTGCCAAGCTCTTTCGGGGCGGAAGGAAGGGAATATGCTCTACTCCCGAATTAATACGAGAAGAACTCAGGCTTAAGTCTCCTTGGACACCTGTAAGGCAATATTGAGCTTCTCACCCAAAATCTTAAGCTTTCAGCTCATCAGCTATATACCATATAGTATGAGATATGCGACCTAACCTGTTACCGGTTAACCTCGACAGTTCGAATCCGACGATTTTGTCCTTAAAAATAAATTTTTGGTAATAATTTGGCCTTGGCACTAAATACATTTGCCGTAAACACTTTGGTGGGGAATTCCTTGGCAATAAAAGGTTGGCGTCAAAGACTGTTTGGCGGTCAAGATTTTGGCGAAAATGACGTTTGCTTCAAGGTGTAATTCTTAGCTGTACCTTTGCTGCTAAATATATTTAGGACCAAGCAACATTTCATTCAACTCAACCCGAAACTCAAAATGACTTTTAGCGCAAACATCTTACTGACAACGAGAGCTTTTACGACAAAAACGTTAACTTTCACAGCAAAATGTGCGCAAAACTGGTCATATATCGTTCCCAAAACAGTCAATACTATTTGTCCGTCACCCATATGTCGGTGCACCTCTGATTTTTGTGCAAGTATCTGAGAAATCACAATAACAAAACACCTTCTTGTTTCTCGCCGTCTCTAATTAAGAAAATTGGAAAATCCCATAGATTAGTCTCCAGGAGCTCCTACGATTTTTTCCTAGCTAAAACCAAGACCTAGAGGCAGTATAATTTCCTAAAGTAAAGTTAGGTGTAAATGAAAATCGGAGTCTCTCTAAGAAAATCCCGACAACAAAAGCCCTCTGTCAATATATGTAGAAGGAAATGAAGTTTTTCTTGAGTTTGGGGTTAGACCTTTGGAAATGATCCGATGACAGGTATACTCTCGTCTCATCTCAGGCTTTGTCACACTAATGGAAACTATATTTTCAATTTGGAAATTACTCCAAAAAATATATTCCGCATTATCCGTGGAGGCCGCATGTAAACCACCACCTAATGGAAAAACGTGTATGTAGAAGAGAGTTCAATGTTCAATCACTTTCTCCTTTGATCCCTGATTTCAGTCCTATAACCCTTCTTGCTCCGACGTCTCTCTCGGCATTGAGGCTAGCCTATTCTAAATCCATGTGGAAACGTGATTACGCCGCGACTTGGGACGACAGACAGAGTCTTTCCCGGCTCTCGAGTGAAAGCAGCCCTCATTTCTTTCAATCAGGAACTCACTGAACGACATTATTATTATTTTGCGTTGAGAAAACTCAGGCCAGCCCTATTCCCTATATACCCTCCTCGTCTTTCACTTACTAGTCCCTCTCCTCATTGATTTATCTCATTGAGCACACATGTACGTTTTCCTACGAACTTCCTCCTTGGGAACCTCGAGAGAATTCGCATAGGAAAATCAAGACAGCACCCAAACTGGTATGGCGTATTATTAGTAAGCCCGTCGGGTCCAAATCAAATAAAATGAATAGTACAGTACAATATGGAAGGGCAGAGAAAGAGTTTAGAGATACCCGAGTCTTCCGATTCCAAATAGGAATACAATCAAGAGGAAATGAGTTTCTGATTCAGGTTCTTATGTATTCGAATTTCGTATTTGTTTGTGCAGCGACGTAGCGGAAGTGCTCTGTCTGGCAATGTAAAAATCTAATTTTAAAACCGTTCCAAACTTTGGATTTGATGTAGTACCAATGCAGTGTATGCTGTAATATCATGTCATTTCCAGCAGAATGTATAATACTTGTCACGTGACCTACATGTACTCGTGTATAATTGATTCTATATAAAATTTCTAAAAATGTGTCATCCAAATTTGACAAAAATTGAAATACACGATAAAAAAACACGACGAAATCACTTATCTAGTAGTATCTAGTACGATATATACACGAGTATTATTGGCAGAGTCGAGGCAGGTATCGTGACGAATGTATACATATACACACGTGCTAATTCGTAGTTTAAATCATACCCGGATTACTAATGACCTATAATTAATATTAACTTGAACAGGCCAACGTGTGACTTGCAGGTTGTGATTAGCAAACCTATTCTATACCCTACGAATGATTGACATTGACGTTTTCGCATGCCAAAATAGCATATACCACGAATACAAATTCTTCTAGCTAAGCTACAAACAATAGTATTGCCGGAAACCAAAAACTAAAGCTCCCAGTCGTTTTCGCACATTGAAAAAATGACGCGGTGAAAGCCTTTTGCTAGCCGAGCCAAGAAAACGTAAGATTAGTTTTTCCAGTGCAAATAAATACAGAGAAAAGTGTATCGTATCCGAATTCCACTCCCACCAATGAAGGGACTCACAGGGGATAAATCATTGAAAATGGTGCCCCATCGTATCGTTCTAATCGGGCAAGTGACACTTGACAGCCAAAAGCTCCTTTCAATATGAGTGCAGTGCACCCAAGTAAAAACCCGACTATTTCCAAGACATTTTGGAGGCCCAGAATCCAATGCTCTTTCTGTGTGTGCTGTATGCCATCATATCAATTTATTCTTGATTCCTAAGGGATGGGGAAAAGGAAGAAAATGCTCGAATTGGCAATACCTCTCTATCTCTGTCTCTTGTTTACCGAAGCCCCGTCTCCATCCAAGAGTATAAACTATCGAAGGTCTCTGTGCCAGAAGAACAAAAGTTGAAGAAGACGCCTCGAATCTCTTGTATGTACTAAAGACGCATAAGGATGTGAAAAATTGTCTGAATAATCTACACGGAACACTTCGCACATTTCAGGTCGTCTCGTGTCTCGTCCATGTATTCTTTTAAAGTTGTTTCTGTAATAGTACGTGCTATTTCCATATTGGCAACAACCTCCGGCGCATACCTTGTAGGAAAAGTAAATAGGCACATAATTGTAGCCTTTGTTCAATGTTCTTTAGCCAAGAAAAACCATGTACCACCCCATTGCCACACCCTTGGAAATTGGGAATTCGTGAATTTGCATTCTTCTGAAGAAGAAAACATGGGCTTTTACTACAAAGACTCCTTGTACAATTAAGAAGGGTGGGATATTGTAGAATGGCTACAGTTCAGTTTGTTTAAGAATTTAAGAACAACAGGGTTTTTCTTTGTAAAAAACAAAATGATTTATTTATTAACCAGTTGACACTCGGGATTCTCAGGAACCGTAAACAGTACTTTGATAAGATGTCCACGCCCCTGCACTTTAGAACAAAATCTTTCCATGTCAAAAGATGTCAGAAGTGAAGTTCAAGTGCCTGAATAAAACCAGATGGGGTGAATCATGTCTACGCAAGATGTATGTTTCATTTAAGATGCCTAAGTAAGACGAAACTACATGCATTTTAGTATTAGTCTGTATACAACCAGCAAGGATTTTAGAAGCAGAGCCAAAGTCCATCTCTTGTACTGATGATTTTTTGTGACCTAATCTAAAATCCATTTTCTTTAATCAACCTGAACTAAACATACCTATGTATTATTGGCTTGTGGCTCCCATTCTCGTCTTGAAGAATGAATGAATACTCAGAAATACAGCAATTCAAAAAAAAAAAAAATAAGCCAAGAAACCTGATCCCAAAACTTCAAGATTCAGAGAAACCCACGCATTGTACTTTGCAGTGACTAAGACTAAGACATCATTTGTAATACTTACTCTTGGAACGGTGTATGTAGGTCCGCCTTATTCACCGTCAAGTCAACAGTTCATCGACCAAGTTTTTTTATTGGGGTTTGAGACGCGACAAACAAATTATCATATTTATTGGCATTGGCAAAGTGCTCGGT
>JAQFYT010000122.1:0-35631 GCA_034694925.1 Ceratophysella denticulata
TGGTGGTGGCAAGGTGGGAAGCGGTGAAGGCGGCGGGGGTGGTGTGGACTTCGAGGCATGCTGACCCTCCGCACCCCCGCCCGCAGAACTATTCGACGGTGGGCGGCCGGGGGGTGGGTGACCACTCGGGTCCGGCATTCCCTGAAAAATAAATCAAAAATTATAAATATTGCTTATCTTGCATATTCGAGCAACATCTATGAGTAATTAGACAATTTATTGAACGAATACTATTTTTTTATTTATTCATATAACGGATTCCGTGGTCATTTAAACAAATTGGTACTTTCCCCTACTCCGCCACGACTTTCTCTTTCAATATATTAAAATTAAATTCCAGCACAAAATATGCGCAATACATAATAACAAAAACAAAACGTGGTTTGTTTGGCTTGATATCGCCTCACGTTATGAAAGTGAATATAATAGTTGTACTACTTGATGAATGAATGATAACCAATTCCGAATTCTATGTATATATTCCATTAAACAAGTGGTGCTTTCTCCAATGAATACGAGCAGAACTTTCCTTTAATTGCATTGATAAAAAACATACATGATATGTGTCCACGTGCGATGCGAAATGCAATTATCTTCCAAAAGCATCACATTACAAATGTAAATTCCAGGTCATTAATAATAATAATGGAATAGACAGTGAGGTTTGAGCGAATAAAACTACTGGACTTTGGAGGTTCATCGTCCCAAGCAAATTTCGGCATATAAATTCGTGAGCTAATGTTCCAACGGAGGAGTTTGGCACACTCCTATTGATTTACTCGTGTCAGCTGTATTTATATGGTCTCAATCCCGAGTAACAAGTGACCTTTATTTTATGAGTTTCAAATACATCCCGATATACACGATATAGAATTAGTATGGATAGACCCTTCTCACAGATGTTGTTTGAGTAGGATAGACGGACATTGGACTCGCACATGAGGAGTTGAGATAAAATCCTGAGTGTTGCATGACACATGGAAATTAATCGACGACAACAACAAAAAATATCCATGCATATATTGGAGAACTAAAGATTTGAACTCAACTAGGTACTTCCATTTCCTATCGACTCACACACACACACTTCACAAAATAGTACACCAAATTGTATTACGTAGCCCTAGTCGACGGCAATTATCAGATTACCTATTTACCTCACCACACGACCTAGGACCACATTCCAACTCCAAGTCACGCCACGTCACGACTACTGAAAATGCAAGTTGAAGTTGAGATATAGGTGGAATGTGGAATTTGAAAATCACAAACTTCCGAGAGGAAATCAGCCAAACAATATCGCAACGTGCTCAGTTTGAAATTGACCCATAATTACCGGTCACAAAAAGAATCAATACCTGCATAGGCCATCCCTGAGCACGTGAACCTCATTCCAGTGATAAATAAAGACAAATGATAAAAAAAAAGGGGAAGGGGTAATCGAGTTACGTAATCTAAAAATAAAATTGAAGTGAACTGCACGAGTATATATGTAATGTACATGGATACAAATAGAAAATAGAAAGGAGTTTTCTCTGTTTTGTCTTGTTAACCTAATAAGAGCCCATTATAAGAAGTTTCATTAGACCAGAGCATAATAATAACAAAAACATTGAGGAGTGAGTGGAAGACTTGGGACGACAAAGTCGTATTAATGATACGAGGACGTTGGTTCGTAGCCTACCTCAACTTTTGGTTTTCATTTCAAGTTGAGCCTTATTCTATTTTTCCCCCTTTCCTTCCTTCCTATACTCAGTCTCTCCTCCTATCCGTCGACATAGTGAGTCTCTTGTGTCTCTGAATGAAAATGGACCAGTCCATTATGCCAATAGTTCCTAGGGAGTCGGGATATAAAGCTAAACGACCAACTTTCCCCTATCTATCTCTAACCACTACATACACACAGTAGTCAGAGCTTTCTCTCTAACCCACATTAGAACCAACGAAATGGTATCAGATACAGATATTTAGTATATCTGTTACGGTTTGTATATAAACCTGGCACGGTTATAACTGAACCGGTTCGTATATAATATTGTATACGGTTTTCGCAAATTAAGTACCATTAATCAAGCAAATTGAAAATTTAAAATTATTGGATCTAAACCGAAATTTTGCGCTCTTTTCAATGATGTCATTAGTTTTAAGCTCAGAGTATTTATACCTTCTGAAAACGTCAAATGACTCCGACGGGTCTTGGACCGTTTCCAATTAATGGGTAATTTGACAGTGCTGGAGTAGGTTAGCAATGTTAACGAGTGCACCATTAGAAAGAGCACTAAATTCTGGTCCAGATACCATAATTAACTAATTCTGATTAGCTTTACTAATGGTGTTTAATTGGCTAAAACGGTATTCAATATTATATACGAACCGGTTCGGTTATAACAGAACCAAGATTATATCCGAACCGTAACATATATACACAATTCCTTAATTACTTACAATTATAAAACGAACTGAGTAGGAATATAGCGGAGGTGCTTGCTAGGGACAGAACGACTTAACTTTATAACTAAATAATAGATAAACGACAAGGAATGAAGCATTGTGTGCTACTTTCTTATACAATATCACATTGAATTTACAAAGAGAGATAGAATAATATGTTCTTCACTGCGAGAGCTCAATTTAATAATAATTTGTGACTATAATATCCAAACAACAAATAGGTCAGACTTGAGGAAAATAAATAAAAATAATATACAAAACATGATTTTTTAGTACATTTTCCAGTACATTTAATTAACATTAATACATTTAGATTGCTTAGCTTAGCACACATGACGTTATAGTCCGTCTGTGCATAATTAACTACTGTATATAAGTTCATTTTCGTGGCCAAGCGTCAGGGGTCAATTGACGCTCGACTCGTTCCGTCCAGCGCTCATACAAAGAAGCGTCAGGTCAATTTTTCGTACCGTTTTCGCCGTCATAAGGCGAAATGCCTGCCAAGCCGAAGGCTTGAGCACATTACCTACTACATAGGATTTTCCATTAGCGGTTTGGTTTGGTAAATAACCTCATTTCGTTGAGGCATAAGGTGAAAGTGGAGATCATGTGCTTTTTCCCTGCCTTTCACAGACAATTAGGTCCGACTTTATCTTTAGCCAACATCCATAAGCCTTTCTATTCTACACTTCTATCTTATCTAATCTTATTAGGTCTTCTGCTGACAAAGCCTGCGATCCTGGTGCTATCCCGGGATTGGATCACGATCGCACGCTATATCAGTACTTAAAGACCTTAGGTATGTTTGAGTCATTAGTAAAACGTACGTACGTAAACACGCTTTCAAATACGTTAACTTACATTGTACGTTCAATACTTTCCATTTAGGAATTTTTTGGGAATGGAATGCTTTGCAATTACTTTTAACTAATAACTAATTTCCTAACTAACATTTATAGCTCGACCTGTTCCAGATACATAGTTATAATTTAGTAGATCACACTATCAGTTGACTTGTTCTTCTTTTTGTTTTTGTGACAAACGTAAATATATGTATTTCAACAGTGAGTGAATTTCTTAGAATATATATATATGCAACTTTCTTCACTTGGAAAAAGAAACTAATGAACTTCTTAGATTACACAATGAGAAATTAGAGCCTTGACAAACAACGTTACGTTACAATTACGAAGTATAGATCCAGTAGACAAAGAAAGCTTGTAAGCCTGATACCATGTTTTAGACGTAGTTTTTACGTACAATTGTGGGTTGGATTGTTGCTGACGTGATCCAGGGATGATTGAGACCTTCTTCCGGCGTAATCCGATCATTCGCATCCCATCTGTAAAAGTGAACACGGAAAGTGGAAATTGAGATTTTAGCTGAGCATTGGAAAGTGTCACCCGAATCAACAAACCCAATTCAGGATTAAGTCAGTAAAAGCGGATTTGGAGAAAGCAATTTAGCTGCTACATGGAGCTTGAGAGTACATAACCCTGAGTTGTGGCATTTTCCTCAAGGTTAGGTCAACGTGTGAGGACGTGAGACGAAAACTCATTTTCTCCAATTTAGCGTTATGAGTGCTCCAGAGAGGTCATTTCGTTCTTTGGAATTAATTAGAATAGACAGGACGAGAGTGCACACGCCATGGGGCTAGATAGGATAGGGCAGAAGAGCGGAAGTGCTACTCAGGCACTTTCTCCCTTGTGCCAACGAATGACGAGTTTTGTGGTGACGCGATTCCCATACAGCGAGCAGGTATGCATTCTCCACGTCCAGGATAAAAACGTCATTTCGCCTTGGGCACTTCGTCTCTTAGGACGTCTTAAGGCTATTCTCATATTTTGATTCTGGCAGTTTCGTAACATTACCCTTCATTCTGAAACTCGGCCAAAATTCAAAATCTGAGAATAGCCTTAATTTGCATCCATGTACGTGTAATGGCATAAGATCGAGATAATCGAAGATGAAACGTGTATAAACCAGGGATTATCGAGTAAGTAATTGAACTTACGTGAGACATTTGCGAAGGAAAGAAATGAAGTCGAGGTCAGCGGACTTGATTGAGGTGGCGAGGTCACGTGATCCCGGACGTCGAACACGACCTTTACTATTCCGAATGCACCTCGGTTGATTTCTGGAGTCAAAGAAGAGTCGACGGCGTGTGGCAACTGTAATCAGTCCGTCCGGTGGCATTCCCAGGGCCTCCATAATACAAGCTAATTGCTCCACCTAGAATTACATTTACATACAAAGAGCCGTATTAGTAGCTATGAAGAAATATATATATAGGCTACTAATTCCCTGCGGTGTGTCAAGTGTCCTGTCTGGATGGCTGACGCGGGCTCGCAAAATGAATGAGATGGAAATTCAAATGAGCTGACACCTACGATAATTTGACCCACGTCAGCAACCCTTCAGTTTGAAGAGAAAAGCCTCAGAATCTCAAAATCCTGATTGCATATTCATAGTCATATTCATTCAGGGCAAGGGCACAGCATAGAGATTCAGGGGTAATCAACGCATACACGATAGACGACCGAGTTTTTAGAATCAGAAATTAAGGCTGAAACTGAAAAGTGCCCAACTTTTCCATGCATGAATGTAATACTCAATTTTCTCGTCTCTTCATGAGAAAGTAATTAAATTATCTGTATAAGGCTGTTTATTTTGACATTTTGGGATGGTATTTTTCCCTATTATGAGAATGAGTAACTTAATTAGGGAGTCCGAGGTTGAGTCAAGTCAGGGTGCTGCTGCCTGGGAGCACCAACCCTGTCAGTGTCAAGTTAAGTCAGGTCGAGCGTCATTCAGACTTTATGGCACCCAATCATGCATCTCATAAAAGGAAAAAACCGGTTTCGGGACATTTGGGCTCGCAATATTAATTATTCTAATGCTTCAGTAATAACAGTAGACATCACAGTATAAGCCGGGATACAAAATTTAAAAAAAAAATCCAAATGGCAGACTTTCTCCAGGTGAAAGTGTGCTTTCTCCAATATATTAATGTATTATGCACTATGCACTTAATAGCTTGTAAGTATTTCCAAAACCGGTTAAATGTGTGTATCAATTGAAAAATATCCAATAGAAATGCCACTCAACGAAAATACAGCCTATTTATTTAAAGAGCTTAACCTAAAATAGCTAACTTAAAAAAGGCAAATTTACCCCAACCCCAACCAGAATTCAGATTGCTTTCACCGAATTGTCGCATTACCACAAAAAAAAAGCCAGAATGCCTCGTCGATTTTTTTCGCTTCGACTATGGTGTTATAGACATCATTAGACGGAGCCTAGGAGGGAATTTCCTTATTGATCCGACTGAACAAGTTACGCATTTGCTGTTCATTATGCCGATACGTTATGTAAGGTCCCAATTTGAGCATTGAGCATGTATAGCACAAAGTCCTTCAGACCTCAGACTAATTGGAGGTGGGTAGAGACAGGACAGACATACAGGTTGTAAAAACGCTATCGGCCTGCGGAATCAAAGACCTGATACGACATTTAACATTATCGGAATGGCCTTGCCCTTTCCTGATGAAAACCTACGTACACGAAGCTACGGCGGCAGTCTCTTCTAACATAAAACCGTACAAGTGTAATGAATGCAATGATACATACAAGGTCACAAGATATAATTGTCGTAAAATTTAGTGCATCAAGATAAACCTTTGATTTGCAAAAGTCTTGCTTGAGTAAGAAGGAAGACATTCCGTTGATGCCAAAATTTTTAATTGGCCGATGCTCAGTGTTTTAACAAGGAGCCCTTTAATTTTCATGAGCTGAAGTCATAGTGAAAGCATGCAAGCATTGTTTCTTGATTGAGTAGTACATGTACATAACATGCACAAAGATACAGATGACCTTTGACAAGGAACAAAAACTAATTACGAGAATATCTCGGATGTTAATGTAAAGACAAGCTTAGGTAATCATGACCTCCACGCTCTTGATTCAATTATGATTTCCATCAAGACCTGCCTCGCGAAAAACAATTTCCAAGTAGTAATTTGAGACCAAGACCGCGCAGTCTTTCAGATTTTGCACATTAAACAGGATACAATGAATTTCCATTTTGTTTTTGGTGCGTCCTATCTGAAAATGCTTCTAAAATCCAATTAATTAACCGTGACCATGATGAACAAGGTTGGGGCATGGCTGGGAATCACTCGGAAACTACAGAAAGAGCATCACAAGGATATGGACGACCGTAGATGAGTTTTGAAAGCAGACTAGCAACCAGGAAATTCAATTACTCTCCGAAAACGTTGTTTTTGCTTAAGTAAGAGTCGAAAGAACGGGCATTCCGTCCTCAACAGCTCGTAGATCGCATATGCATCCGATATGCCTGAGTGAAAGTGGAGAGAAATTGAAGCTTAGTTGTCTCAAAGCAACACTTACCTCGTTTTCCCCTGGGAAGAGTGGGTAGCCCGTGGCGAGTTCGGAGAGGACACAGCCCAGAGACCAGACGTCAATGGCGGGTGTGTAGGGGATTCCGAGAATGACTTCCGGTGCACGGTAGAACCGGGATTGAATGTACGAGAAAACCCGCTCATGTCCAAAGCAAGATGAGCCGAAATCAATTACTTTGATAGCACTCGATCCACGTTTCCTCAATAGGATATTTTCCTGCAAAAAGTAACAAAAATAACGCTAGGTTAAATATATCCAAAAATTTAAATACATTTACAGGGTTTGAGCAATTTCCACTCCACATGGGATAGAAGCTTCGCTTCAGAGCGTATTTGCATTTGCTACTGATTGTGAGTACAGTAAATTACCTCGGCCAAAAGATTTGAGTAGTCTCTTCGTCTCGCTTTAAACTATGACAATTTTAATTCGGGGCATTTAGTAGCGTCAGCGTCAGAATCCATATTCTATTCTAATAACGCGAATAAAATAATCGTATATGCACTTCAGAAACTTGAAATGGAGGAGTAAACAGAGCGAAGAGTGAGTGTGGAGAACGGGGTTAATTGGGAGTGTCGAGCATTCAATTTGGTCTTTTGCCTATCATCTTACTAGTTAGTACATACTAAAAAGGCTTTTGTTATGAATAACACGAAGATCAAGTATGAATTTATAGAGCAGGGCTAATAAGCTCCTTTGTGCTACACGGACTATGACAAGCTATGACTAAAGTAGAGAAGCTTCAATCAGACTATTCATAGAATACCGACAAAAGGTCACACGAGGTGTATTAAGGTAATTCAACGCATCTACGAAAGGATTTAAATGTAATTGGCAATTTGACGCACCTAAGACCTTTAGCGACATACAAATTAAAAATATCATCGAAACACACAAATACGTAGACACTTTTAAAAAGGAATATAAAGATAGCTTTATGCTTAAGAATGCAATTAGGAATGTGCGTATTTAATTAGGTAGTGAAAACAATCGTAAGGAGTATAATTAAGTATCATTAAAATAATTAGAAAATCGTTACAGACTTTCGACAAACAACCTATAGTATTCTGAGGCGAAACGGCCCAATTTATAAAATCCATTGCAACGATGCTTCCATGTAAGTACAACTTTCACTGCTTTAAATTACGAAATAATTGCCGTTTTAATGCCAAATCCCAGACTGAGATTTACTACGCTCCATGTAAAATACTCAAATTAAATACTACTACATCGTAAATCGTAAAGGTAGATTAATTTGGCTTATTATTAAACGAGCCGCCAAAATGCTGAAACTTGCGGCCAAACGTATTTTGACAATACTATTTTCGGAAATTCTAATTTCTGCACAACTTTGATTAAGTCAGGTTAGGTTAGGTTAGGCCAGACGCCAGCGTTTTTAAGCTTTTTTTTTCGTAATTAGAAGTCGGAGCACCTTTTTCGGAAAGTTTCAACATTTTTGGCGGCAAGTTTCAGCTTTTTTGTCGGCCCCATTAAATGACGCCCGATTAATTTGAGTGATTTTCTACCAAATACTGTACGATATGCTGTGAAGCTGTGCGCTGCTGATGTTTTCGTTTAATCTACTTTCTATCTAGCCTAAATACATGTATTTACAGTTTACGGAAGACTTGAGCCTGAGCGTAACTCAACATCTCCATTGAAAGAAACCAAATCAACCAAAGTAAGGACCTACAAAAGTGTCACTTGAATGGACTTCGTTTCGTTTTCTGGATTTGCTCGTATTCCGCTCGTTACGAGACTCTCTCAGACGAATTTGATTAAATCCATTCAAAACAGATTTATCTTTTTTTCCAGACTCGAGTTGTGCTTACATTACGTAATGTCGTTCTCAGAGGAATATTGATTTTGGTGAGTTGAATAGATAGAGGAGTGCTTTTTCAAAGGCTTTGATCGAGAAAACTGGTCGTGGGAGTTATTCAATAGCCTGTGATCCCCGGGTCGTCCTTATCTAACATAACACAGTGGGCATGGGATCGCTTGCTATATCACTACGGGAAAACAAACAATAGACAAGTTCCTCTGAGCTATAGCACTAAAGATAAGTGGAGAGTGTGCTTCTGGCTGGGAAGACATACAGTTCCTGTTAGTCACATCCAGAACATAAAAGCTGAGGAAAGAACGTCTCGAGGGGCCGTTGATTTTTCGGGAATATTCCAAATAATAGCATGGTAGCAATGCGAAAATGCGGAGACAATAGCTTAGCTACCTACTCGAAAGAAACATGCTAGCTCCTAGATTGAGCTTAAGCTTCTCAGTTCCGCGAATTCAAATGCCTTGCCGTCAACAAAACTTATTCGGGTAAATGACGCCACTGTGGCAATGAAATCTGACGTATGATATGTCGTTGGTGAAAACCTTCATGATTTAACAGGGGTTAATCATTTAATTACCTAATTTCAGCACATACCATGTATTGCCGATTAGCTACTAAAATTACGGGATTCCGTCGAAATTCAAAATATGAGAATAGTCTTAAGTCAAACCAAGTCAGAATTAGAACTCAGATTCTCTTCTAAGAAAAAATGTGAGATTCAAGAAATAAAAAACCGCTTTGATGTTTCCCGTCGACTCAACTGTTTGCATTGTACAAATCTAAATTGCCGATCTTTACGCGGGATTAGAGGGATCTTGTCAACGCTACCTAGGAAGTCGGAGTGGAATGCATAATACCTCATAAACTCTCATAATAGTAATGCAATTACAGGAATTATGCATCGTAAAAAGTAAATGATTCTACGACAATTGTGGAAAAACACCTGAGCATCATTACGTTACTCCTGCACGCTTAACTTTCACCACTGCACCGTCGAGTAACTCCGCACGAGGAAACAGTTGACAAACAGTAATTATTTACCCACATATACGGAAATAGCCCAGCCTCGCGTGCAAATGCAAATGCATGATGCATCAAGCCGAAACGCAAACCAACAATTAACCGTTATGTTATGTATTATTATCTGAAATCCCAATCATGTCCACCTGCCTGAATATGAATCACATACGTAATTACTCGTGCCCTGACGTCATGTTTAACCAGGCCCAGGTATTCCGTGTACATTTCCACCTTTCCAGGCCTACGTACGAGAAAGTCCCAAACATGTAATTCTTATGCGAATGAAAGTGAAACCTGGATAGGGGGACTGATACCTGAAGTACATTATGGTCACTTTTCTAGTCTAGCAAAGTGTTACTGTATAGGAATATGAAAGCATTCGATTTCTTGAGAGCGTGTGCTCGAGAGCAGAGCGGGTACTGTGATTCATGAATATTAGATGGCGGAATGTCTGACGCGGGCAACTTTGTAGGATAACACGTAACAGGTTGGAGTTCACGTCACGAAAATGGGAATTTTGCCCGGAAATACCAAAGATATGCGATTAAAAGAAAGATATAAATGTCATACAGGTGCATTCTGAATAATCCATGTCAACGTAAGGCAAAGATGCGGCAAAAGCGCAGCGAAACTTTTTGCACGTTTACCCAAACCTAAAATTCGCTTTCCAAATAACGCTAAAATTGACAATATAACTGTCCACCAGGAAATTGTCGCTCTACGAGAGAGACGTGATGAGAAAAGGAAAATATATTGGTTTCCGCATCCATGCACTTTCATAGGATCATAGGCCAGGAGGGAACTGACTTCGGGAGATGAGCGGAACCTGATAACCCGGAGAAAGCAAATAAGGCAGCAGATGGACGTCTCCTTACGTGTACAAGGATGGACTTTTGACGTAATTCAACTTTCAAATTACCCAGAATTTCTATTAAAATTTAGGAATTCCGTGCCATGTACCGAAGCAGCCTACATACGTGGGAGCTGTATTGAAACTTGAAAAGTTAATTCACACCTGAGAGCATATAGGGATTTCTGAGAATTCTTAAGAATTCTTCCCATACAGAGAATCCATATCTGGACAATGCAATGCTCTAACTGACGCGGACTGTATTGTACCCAAATATGGCTTCGACAATGGACCAGCATAGCAGCGACCCAATTATGTAATATTGTACATAGGTTTCCATGGCTCAGAATTCGCAATCCTTACGCTGAACGGGAATTGAAAAGTTGGGAACCTTGGGTACTGATTGCAAGTATTCAATAATAAATGATGTATCTACAATGACCTATCTAACTTTTTTTAGACGGGTTCGTTTCCTTGAACTAACTTTTAAAAGCGACATTTGAGTCAATAGTAATTTCAAAAGTTTTGGTATTTTGCTACACTTTAGATGTTGCCTTTGAAATGGAAAAACAGGACAACTTTACAGAGTGCTAGCAGTTCTCAGAAATAGCCTAAATACATCAGAACACGAACACATAGCAGAGCACTTTGTTTTTGTTCGAAACTAACGTAATGATATCTTATTTAAAATTTTGTAGACTCCATTCCACTAACTTTGCAGTCGTCATTACCGTTTACCGTCTGGGTGAAGCTCAATAAGTACAACTGTTGAGGTTTGGAAATTGAAAACTTGAAACTTTTCTTTAGCTCAGCGTTAGTGTTAATTTCGTATCTCAATTTAGCGTTTGTCGAAAATTACGGAATTGTAACCACCAATTCCGTACTTATTTATTATGCATGTACTCATTATGCATTACAGACAGACACGTGTAGTTATGCATCTGAGAACGAGTGTTGGCCTGAATCATCCACAACCGAATTTCGTAATATGTGGAAACGGGACAAAGAACTTACCGGCTTGAGATCGCAGTGAATAATATTTTCTCGTTTGAGAAGTGCGAGACATTTGAGGAGTGAAATAGCAAATTTCCGGATGAGCCCCGTGGAGAAGCCCTGATAGTGATTCCGTCGAATGAGTTCATAGAGATTGAGTGACATGAGCTCAAAAACAATGCAGAGATGATTACGGAAGTAGAATGAGGAAAACATCCGAATCACGGTATTGTCATGATCTCGCTTTCTCAGGTGTTCCAAGATCTTCACCTCCACCAGAGCCTGGGCGTGGAATCTCTTCTTGTTCCTAGAAAAAGAAAAAAAATCAGGTTCACGGACCTTTCTACCTCCGCCATTTACAAAGATTACGAGATATCCCAAAAATTCAAACATATCAGGATAGCCTTAATGCTGATTATTTGGTCGAGCAGCTACGTTTTTCTGAATTCGACAGAAAAACATACGAACCAGTGAATTAGACTATTTTAACTAGGAAACTACAAAATACGTCAAATTCTGTAAGACGAAACGACGGAATACGAAGAAGATGAGGACATAGAAGTTTGTTTTATGCCCTCATCCCATAACTCGATATCTCATCACACATCACACCACGCCCACACAGGTTCTCCCTTAAATCCAATTGAGTTCGTGTCAAAGTAGATTAAGGAGAAATTGAGCATGGGGAAAGATGAGTTCCAAGTAAACAACAAACGATGGAATTTTTCCTAGTTAAGGTACTCAATTTCAATTTCCAAACTCTTAATGTCAAACCAGTCAAAGCAATTATTTTGCCCTTGACGAAGAAGACTTATCGATTCCACATCCCAGATCCCATAAGACCAACCACCGTCAGGGTGTTTACCTGGGATTTAGGCCAGGATTTGTATTCACGGTTTGAGCATCTTACAAGCGTGCAATCCAGCATGTTTTAGTAAACGAATAACTTATGTGTTTAAGATTACTACGTGTGATGAATCTGGAATGCAAAACAAAGCTACACCGTAAAGCCCCGATCGTTCATCTTCAAGGTTAAAATAAGATTAGAAATCCAATAAAAATTCATGCAAAATCAGGAGCAGGGGATTCCAAGAAGCCTATAATAAATCCTGTTTACAGCAAACACACACTAAACTGCGACATATTTCATGGTAAATTGACATTGAGAATTGAATGCCAATGTCAAGTTCATCCACGATGGAATTTATAATAAAATCATCAATTGAGCGTCTTCTGTGTATGGCGGCATTGAAAAATCCTTCAGGGGCAAATTCTACCTGAGTAATGACCGGATGTAACTATACCGTCAAAATGACAATCCAATTTTCCTCCGTGCTTTCTCCGGAGCAAAACGAGCTTTGGTTCGTCCTTCGGTCCCACAAAATAATCAAATCGGGTTCTGCTGAGTAAGCTATGTGACTGTCAATGGCGCATTCAAAAAACCAATATTACGTTATTGGCATAGTCATAACCAATACCTATGTATTTTATATGTATTTCCACATGCACTGCAACGGGAGATATGCCAAAGGTGAACGGTCTTGTATTCCAAAATCCAATTTAATGTCATCTCCCTCGTCTGTAACCAAAAGCTTTAACCTCACCTGCTTTGCCTTGGGTTCAAAATTGCATTTTTTTCTTATCCCTAGACCGCGATTCTGTTCAGGCAAAGGCATAGGTAGTAAAACCCTCAATTTCCCGTTCCTGGTTGGAATTGAATATTGAATTACCAATCTTCGGCAGAGTACTTTCGTCACCATTGCATTAATGGGCTCAGCTCGTTATAGCTACACTAATGGTGGAATGGATTTTCAGGCGGGTTTAGGATTCAGATCAGAAACGTAAAGGTCAGGTTACCTGTTATTACAGAACTCCAAAATCGCGGTTGGTAAGCAAAAAGCACATGTTTCCTACGTGTGTCAATTACTGCTGGTCATAATTATATGCACTCTTGCGGAAGGGAAAGCGATACATGTATAGCAGGTAACACATACGAGAAATCGAGAAGTGTGAACGAGGACGTGATATTTCTCCATCGATTTCACAATAATCCGCGTCATCGAATGACAATTCTTAGAAATGCAGTTTATTCGGTACACTGTCCCGAATATTATTAATCCAGGTTAATTAAGGCATCAAATCGGGATTCAAATTATAAATACTAACGCGGAACACAAAATAGACCTGGTTTATGGTTTGGGGAAATAGCGGATTCTGCTCAATTACTTAATTGGACATTATATCTGTAGACTACGCTGCGTAAATGGGAAACATGAAACCAAGCAAAGTGCTGGGTGAATTTAATTAATTTACTCTTTGAAGTACTAAATACAATACTCAAATACACTGCGAAACTAGGAGCTATGTCTATGAGTCCTTTTAGACACGAACCACAGTGTGAATATTAATCAAGGAATTCTCGCTAGACAATATATCTACGTTGTTTCTCGATTAAACAGGAATCGTGTTCTCGAGTGGCACAGAAAATGTCGGGGTTTAGGACGAGGCCAGGCCAGAGCAGACGCGACGCGTGTCATGTCACAAAGGGTCTTATGGGAAATACATGAGAAATACACAAACTACACCCAGGCTACACCTTAGCTACCTGATATTTACTTTCATTTCATTTCATTAGTCGGGAGGTTTTCTCCAACAGTAGTATTACATTGCCTACGTTCACGTTCTGAAGCGCCGGAACTTTCCCTTGAAGTGACAGGCCTCCCAGTTCCACTGTGTTGGACAGACTGCCGTGCAATACACTAAAACCTTCGAGTTGAAGTCGAGGTTAAGCTTTGGGCTTTTATATGAACAGGCGTCACTGTCACTCTTGCTTGGTATAGGCTAGTAGGTATGCTAAGGTCACCTCTCGACCCTGGGCCACGGCATAAACCCAGGCATCAATTTCAATTAGTATAGGAGGTCCAGGCGGTGCACCGCAGTGGAGTGAGACAGTCGGAGTGATGAGTGATCAGATGGAAATGCAAAGGATCATGACCAAAGGAAATCAATCTACAAGTGTGTGCTTAATGCTCGGGGTTTCAATTCCAAAGGATAAACTGCATAACGATAGCGTATGTATTTCTCGACAACATCTAGAAATTGAAATCGTAGTCCAATTTCAGTGGCATCTGCTCAATAGCGCCACGGTCATAGCCTCAATGCTTTAGTATATTCGCATTCGCATAGAGCGGTTTAAATGCTCAGCACAGTACAAACAATGTTTGAAGAATCCGGTTCAGATTTTGAGAAGTGATATGCAAAAATGACCTCGGTCCCAAAGCCCTAGAACGATTTCAATTTCAATCACAACTCAGAAACTCCTCTTTGATCCCACACGGACTCAAATGATAGGCAGACTTAATATGAAATCTCAAATCCCGAGGTCATTGAATGCTCAATCTGAATTCAAATCAGAGTGCAATAACAGAAACAAGACTGACGGCTGATTTTCATATTCTACTACGTGGCATTGGTTCGTATGTGGAATATATTTAAGTTAAGTGCTCAGTGTGTAGATGCTCCTTGAATCATTGTACAGTAAATTGGGAATATCATTTCCATACAATACAAAGAGAGTGAGTGGAGCAGAAGAAGAGAAAACAAGACATGTTAATACTTAGTGATGGCTTACCGAATGATTTTGACAGCCACTTGGGTCTGGGTCTTGTGGTCAGTGGTTCGAACGACTTGTCCAAAGGAACCTTTCCCAATCACTTCAAGGATTTCATAGCGGTACGACAAGTGATCCCGAGTAACTGCATAGTTCGTAAAACAATAACAGTCAATTCATTAGTATAACTACATTATGCATTACCTTCATTCCTAATTCATTAATCTCAATAGTCAATACACAAATACAAGCCGAGTTATTTACATAAACAAATATAAACAGACGTTGTAAATAGTTCCGCGACAATTCGGGGGAGACAATCCGCTGCGCTACGCGACATTATACCAACTAATAGTGACTGAAGAAGACAAGGTCGAATATTGAACCTAATAGCATTTATCAGAGAGGGAATCTTAGACATTCAACAGATTCCTACAAATCAGCGATTACCTTACCAAGCAAAAAATCCTGGTAATAATTCATTTTTTCCGACAGAGCCACACGCAACTCAACGTCAATTAATGGCACGGAAATTATGGACGCGTCTGTCTGCCCAGAGGCCAGGAGGGGTGTTAGGATTTATATGCTAATTTGAGTCCATCAACTCAAGTAAAAAGTCTGCGGGATTTGGACATAAACGAGCTCTACTTTGATTAAAGACCAGATAACCTGATCTTCCCTTACAGAGGGAGGAATTAGGAATGAGAGCAGTTATTTTATCGGACTTGATTCAGGGCTTGGATAGCCCCAGATGCGAATTATCTCGCCCTGTTCCTACGTGTAAAAAAGCAGAAAGTACAAAGTGAAAACTTGGACGGACACACGCTAACCACTGTTGATCTGTCTGAATCTCTACTAACGGGTTTCTCCCTTTCAAACAAGGAATGTACACAGCTGAGATTTCCCAAACCACTTAGCTCGGCTCAGATTATAAGCTATTATACAGATGAGAATCTGATCTGTCAAATCAAAGCCGAATAGAATTCTAAGACTTTTGTGCCTCTGATTTCCGGATGTGCGTTACCGGTTTACGAAATCGAAAACATACTGAGGGTCAGTTCACAGAATTGAACTTAAATATCAAGATAAGGTCGTGTCAAAATCAAGTTGGCCCTAATGGTCGCGGCAGAATTGACCACGAAATAATACCAATGGTCATGTACATGTGGGCCAATAGTTGGAGTCCGATTATGGAATGGTATATACAGTACAGTATACGAGATATAGCAGGTAAAACAAACACAGAAGAAAACAGCAGAAAACCCAAGCCCTTACCTCGAAGAGTAGATACACAAAATTACACTCGTGTAGTTCTGGTCTAATTGTTTCACATGACCTTAACCCTATTTTCTAATGGCCTGGAGTGCGGACGGAGAAAGTATGGGGTTTTTAGTGCTCTGCGGAGTGTAGAAGAGCTATTCCTCGTATCTGAGGGTTTCCGTAATTTTAGTCTTTTATTTCGTTGATGATGGGTGGATAAAGACATGTTTGGACTTCCGTGATGGTCATGTCATGAGATTGTCTCAATTCCTTACCCTTGTGGTAGTTCCCATTGTCATCGTCAAATGCGGAGTTCAGCGGGTTCCCTTTGTCTCCATTGATTTTCCGGACAGCCTCATGCCCCACACACCAGACCTGAGGAAACTTGTCAATTTCTTGAAGCTCCCACGACGTGAGTCGAGACGAGAAATACCCAACTGCCTCTGTACGAAAAATTGAAAAATACGAAAACAAGACCTATCAGCATCAACATCATCAAAGTACATATATCAGCGTCACCTAGTTTAGTAATAAATGTCAGCATGTAAGTTGGAATCCCTGCGGTTTTATACTGGACAGGTCGACGTTTCCGTGGTCAATTAGGCTAAATTGTTTCTTATCGAGAACATACCCCAATCTTGATCATTAGCAGCGTTTTCCTGAGCCCACAAACGGTACACGGTGTATTGACGCCAATTATTTTAGAATTATCATTAGTGCTTTTAACATTTTCATTAACATAATGAATACGTGTCCGTTTTGAATTTTCATATTCTTCGCCAGAAATGTCTCATGTCTACTTTTGAGCAATTTTTGGAATTTTTTTTTCAGAAAAATTCCATACGAAACGCAATACGCAATGTGCCTGGAATTGTCCAAGGCTAACGGGTCGGTGCACGGGAGATCGACGCGTGTAAATATGGCCTTTACTGGATACAGGCTAATTTTCTGGAATTGACCTTCTTAGCCCGCCTAATTGAGACACCTCTACTGATGGTGATATCGTAGAGCACATTTCGTTTCAGGAAAGAAACGACTCCGACAAGATTTAACTACAGTAAACGCCGTTGATTAGAGTGTAATGAGGTCTTTACATAAGGAGGAAAATCACATTGGAATTTTGAAAACTACTAAGCGAAAAATGAATATAATTTACACGGCAAACGGCAATCATACGGATTGCCAAATATCAAATCAAGAGCGTTAAGTAAGATAACATCGTTACAATGCGTGTAAGCGAGAAACTTTCTACTTACATCCAGAGTATATGTGGTTACATGTAATGCGCCGACAACTGTGAGGCCGAGAAGGCTTAATTTACGCCTAATAAATTACGAGATGAGATACCTGAACCAACGAAATTCTGTAGTATGTATGTACAAGTGGATTTGGAGCAGTTTCATTGCATGATACTGATCTATTAAGTAGTATATGGAACGAAAGGGAAGTTTACTATTTTATAAAATATCTTAGTTTTATCCTCCTGTCATTGCATTGCATTTTAAGTTCATAACCCACACGCCACGGTACGGGATCTCATACGGGATCGCATGATCGCAAACTACTTTAACCAAACGTTGATGATCTCCATGCCCTTAGGTCAGATTGAGAGTGGAGACGACCACGGTGTCGCACATGACATTTGTATGGACTAAGTAGATAATCAGTTTAGCCTAGTAGGTATTTTGCCCTCATTCCCAATTTATGTTTATGCTTATGCTTCGGACATTTCTCCTGTCGGATGAAATTGAGAACAAAATCCACTTGTATAGAAAAATCAATAGAGCTTATCCTATTTACTAGAGTATGGAAATCTACATTCCACATTACCAACAGAAATACGACCCCGAAAAGCCCGAAGGAAATGTAGATAGATGGATACTAAAGTGTATATTTATGAGGTCTCAGAGTCTCAATTCTCGGGTTCTCAGGCGTCACAGGGTAAATTATAAAATACTCTGGAACCTGATATGCAGTCCCTTGATTATTGAAAAAGCTTCCAAATAGCTTTCCTAAGATTTAGATGCTTCCGTTGTGAATACATATTTAATCCGGTGCTCTATAGTTCTTTCTATTTTCCATTACTCCGAAGTGCAGCTTTGTCGATACTCGTCAGAGATTCGCAGGTTCAGCGTTATAGCGTCGTCGTTGCGTGTAGCGGAGCATTTATGATTGGACACTTCGATTGGCGGCCGTTTAGTTAGCTTAAACCTACGGCCAATTCGCTTCAGAATAACATGCTTCAACGTATTCCGATTACGCTGACCGTACGTGGACCTAATATTGTATGCTGCATGGGAAAAGGCTCCGTACTTACCGCCAGGAGTCAAAGGCCACGTAATATCACTGTCGACATTTTTGCTCGAGGTGTAGACCGCCGAGGACGCGGTCGACGTATTGGTGGATGAGGGAATGAGAGCCTGCTGCGGAACGGTGGACCCCGCTGAGGAGGACGAGGACTCTTGTGAATGATCCTTATTCGCATTGTTGTTGGTGGTGGTAGTGAGGGCATTGGTCAGGCCTGGCGGAGACGCCTTCTTCTGCGTCGTCTGTTGTCAAAGGAAAAGAAACCGAGACAAAGATGTCAAAAAATGTTATTGGTGGGGCTATCTAAACGGAAAGCTATTAATGAATGAAGAGATTAGGAAGGAGACATCATATAAGCCATCTAGTCAACACAACGCGCCCACATGGAACAGCCTCAAGATTAAAAATGAAATAGGAGATCAAATGAAGAAGATCCTCGCTCAACCAGTACCCAGATGTCTAAAGCTTCCTTTCTTTATATTAGGAGTAAATACGAGTTCAAAGAACGAGTTTTTTTCTTCACCTTCATCTCAGACTAGTGTAGCCACAATAATTGATTTAAATGGATTACTTGAGCCTTCAACTCGGAATAATAATGGGACTACTTTCCGCTTCAGCTCAACGCACGTGTTCGGAATGGACAACAACAATCTGATGACGACTTCTGAGTTGCTCATAATCCTTAAGCTACTAAGGAGCATTAAGTACAGATAAGCGAGCACAACAATTAAGTCCATGCATAGATACGCTCTAATTCGTTGTGTCGATAATTTAATTACACTTCAAATTTCACCTGTTCGCCCGCCTCACTTCTGATAAGAATTACGAATTACCTGCTACTTATTGTGCCCGATAAAATCGTTTTTGCCCAATTTGAGTTTATTAGGTGAGAAGTTTGGATTGGTCCAACAGACTGACTAATACTATTCGTATCACCTATGCGATTAGCCTGAACCATGTTTTGCTCATTATTTGCTAACATTACCTACGAGATACCGCCGAAATTCAAAATATGAAAACAGCCTTAAATCTGGTAATTTCATATAAAAGTACAATAAAAAAACCATTACATGTTTTCCATGTCGATGAGGTGGATAAGTATTGTAGAACATTGTTGGGCTGACCGTACTTGTGTTTTCCGTCCAATCCAAAACAAGTCCTACACATGTCATTTAAATATAAGAAGGGTTGGGCAGTAGTGTGAGTGAATTGAGCACTTCAACTTTCCCTAAAACCCCAGCCTGCTTTCTGCGAGCAATGCAAGGAGACTACTGACTGAGATTCAACTATTTATTTATGTATGTAGAAATAGGAACTCCAATTAAATCTTTGACAAATCCTGCTTGACACAGAACACAGAATAGGAATACGCTGAGTTGGGTAAGTACTTATTGTTGCATGGTCGAGACTGAGGAGACCCTGGAACACTTCTGGAGAGATCCTGACGATTCGCGAGGAAGCAGAGGACAGAAAGGAGGAACGAAACACGAACCAGTTAGTACAAAGCAGTAGGAAACAGCACAGAACCCTCGCGAGGGTGTCGGGACTGTATTGTAAGGTGGTCTAGATTCAACATAGGGCTCCAGTACAGTAGTCCCAGTCCCAAACCAAGTCAAGCTGGGCATAGAGAAAAAAGACCAACGCATGGCCTGTGCCAAAAATCAATAGCTGAACCTCTAGAAAACTAGAATTCATCAAGTTCTCTTCTTCTCGCCCGTTCTGGGGCTGGGGCTGCATGGAATGTGTTGCATGGTGAAGCCCAGCTCAGCTGAAGCTAAAAAGGCCTATATTAGAATTGGGAACGCAGGGCCAGCCCTATCTCTCGCTGCTGAACAACACACAGAGAAAGTGTGTCACACGCGGGGGATCCCTGTCCATCCATACCAACGAATACCACAACCTTTCACCGTCGCTTTCTCCAACATTTTCTGTACGAGAACACAAATAGAAATGGTTGATGTTTTACTCATTAGCAAACATTACGCATTACGATGATTACGAACCGTCACAATTCAAAATATTAGAATGAGAACAACCTTAAATTTAAGTTAAAGTTAAATATATGACGTTTTGAATCCACTGCATTTATGATGTTGAGAATCTAGTGACTAATCCAAGGTAAATCGACGGTAAATCCGGTAACCCACCCTGACTCGTTCGGTGAAAGGAACTTGACGTTGACAGGGTTACCGGAGTGAAAGTAGGTAAAAGCCAACTCGGATAAGAACCAGGCAGGCAGGACAGAATTGGGACTGCGAATAGAGAATAGCGAGAGAGAGCTTAGCCAGAGGAGGTAAATTAATTGGGAAATTATGTCCACATTCCACCACGAAATGCCCTCGTGAACACCCATCTCAGCGCTCGTGTAATGAGTCTCTACGCTTCAGGAAATTGGGCTACATGCTACACTTGAACAAAATTAAGTATTACTTATTCTTTGAGCTTCCGTGATTTTCATTACAGCAGAGCAGAGTGGGGTTCTGCTTGGAAACAGCACATCCACGAGCGAAATTGTCTTGTATTGTAAATGTCAATCTGCGTGGAAATTTATTTCCGTAGATACAACTCAACACTAACTTCACGAAAACATGATTTAGATTTAAGGTCGCCGTGTAAGACAAATATAACAATGTATTGAAATTTTAAGTCAGGTAAATAATCCAATACGCAGATTAATAGCTCTTGTGCAGGTTCATGGTAAAATGCTGCTCGAGAGAAAATATTGAACATTGAACCAGTAACAAATTCGCGCATCAATTTAGTTTACATGCAACATATCTAGGTAGGTATGCAATCGACGAAAAGTAGGTGCCTACATAGACACCGAACTGTGCCGTAGTCGTAGTATTCATTCTTCCGTCTCGTCCGCACGAGACACGCGACGGACGAGACCAATATAATAACAAGACCAAAACAAGACAGTTGATTTATACGCAGATGAAGACAGAAATCATGACAACTGATGGATCGATGAGTCTCATTCTCATTCCCGTAGAAATAAGGCGAATGATTCCGCATTCGGCTATGAAAACTTAGAGAACGGAGACACGAAAATGAAAATTCACCTATCACATATCTAACGAGAATTTAGGGTCAAAATCCTTTCGAGTCTAAAAGTACAATATTTAACTTTTATATTCAACCTGGTCAAACCTTCATGGGTAATTTTAAAAGTCATTTCCGGGTGCATCTCTGCATGAATTGTTGAGTCGGTCACAATTCGACACAGAATTAATATTTTATATACTGTTCCCCACGCTAATCAGATGAAAGGCTTTCCCTCCTTCAACCTGAACGTTTATTCGCATTTATTAGTAACAGAACGTAATGCTAAATGAAATTGCTGCAGGCTGGACGCCTCCCATGAAAATCAGTAACTTTCTGTCCCGGGTGTTTCCGTAAACGCGGGTCTCTATTTCACATATGTAGTATGAATTATGAATGTTTGATGTTTGTGTACCGAAAATTCAATGCTGTTTTTCATGAGCGAGGAGTGAAAGTAGGTAGTGAAAGCGCCGTGTATAAACCGACACAGCTAACATCGTACAGAGTGCAGAATAATCTGTATCTCTATTCTCATCTATGTACTCTACTCTGATCTGAGTTTCAGTTTTTGCCCTTTTTGCGAGGAGCTGAGCAGAATAAATCCGAATCCACCTCCACCTCCACGCGTTTGACCTAGTAAAACTCAATGTATAATTGAATCTCGAGAGACCCAACTAAAAGCAACAGGTAGAATCCAATCAGAAATAAGTTTACTCACTTCTCCTTATTTTCATGTTTATTCCAAACTCCCATCCCAGTTTTCTTCATATTTATTAACCTATTTATGACTTTTTTCCAGTTTCGCTCCAATTCCCTCGACCTCGACTCAAGGAACGCCATTTCAATGTGTGTGTCCAAGAAGCTAACAAAGTGCTACATTAGAATAACTTCCTAGTTCAAGTTCTCTCCATCTACTCCCTAACATCACAATAAAGTTAGTCTATGACGCAATGCCATTTGATCTTCAGGGATTTCCTATAATTAGTAGCTAAGTTCAATTAGCGACAAAATCATCGGATTTAAGTCTCACGTCGGGCACTTGGAATTATAAACTAGCAAATATAAATCCATTTCGACAAATTATACTTGCGTCAAGCTCCAGACAGGATCAATCATCCAGTTTTGATCCAGGGTACATGGTTCAGACACTTCGGGATCTTTGAAGCTAATCACGCTGTCATGTTGAGCATCTGCTTGTACATAAATAAATCCAAGATTTCTCACGCTCTGGAATTTGAGTTATGATTATGAGATAACCCAGAAGCCAAAGAAAGGATGGAAATTATCGCTGACAAAGCTCAAAAATTGGTTCTGCATGAACACTGCAGTGCACTGGAGTTTATTGATGTTCAAGTCTGAGCTGGAGCCTGTGAATGATTTGTTTATGTATTGTGATGACAGGATGTTTAGGTTACATAGAACGTGACAAAAGGAGCCAGAGTTCTCCACGTGCACGTCTGTTGTGAAGTCTTTTAATTACATTTTCCCAATGAATTTTGTCCATGTACTCCAATGCATAAGATCAAGATAGCATAAACTTCGAAATGACATTCTCACGGACACGGATTCAAGCAGACATTAGATTTTATTTAATGTGAATCCTATGATACGACATCCTAAAACCCAACATCCAACCCCCTAGCAGCGCCATTCAGATAAAACAATTTATCTTTGTCTCTGCAGCTGTACATAATCTTCCTTGAGGTACATTACAGGAATCTATAGGTTTTTATAGCCAACGGTAAATCATACGAATGGCATGACTCGTGAGTCATCGTCAGTTTATAGTTCTGAACCAAAACGCCTTCAAATAACGTCTACTTCCGCATCGAATTACAATGCCAAAAGTTCGGCCCGAGACTGAGACGCAGAATATGAATAATATCCAGTCCAGTACCCACTCCACTGGCTCACTCAGACTAAGGATTCTAGACAATAGACAATGGGAACTAATATCGACATATATATTATGGCTATGGAATGGATACACCACATAATATTTGCACTCTGGATATGCTGGTGTTTCTACTCCATTTCTCGTGGAAGTGGAAGTAAGAACCTAAGTATCCTACAAAACAAAAATTTACCGTAATAAAAATAAACCGCCAGGTAACTTGGAAACCTGGCTTTGGCTAGGCTACAAAGCAGAGACAGAAAGTACCGACGCATTGTCTATTTTCACGTTTGCAAGTTGCTATACGGATGTAGGGTGTGATCATCATCCCTTTGTGGCATGGATTTCTAATAAATCCGTCTACAGTACGAAAAACATAAACTAGGCTAACTATAAACTAGGCTAGGCTAGGTTAGAAAAACATATGCGACCACGAGATCACACGCTTGCACTATACACGCGGCAGACTATTTCTTGAAAGCAATAAAAACACTTTCC
This sequence comes from Ceratophysella denticulata, assembly GCA_034694925.1. Taxonomy (NCBI): domain Eukaryota; kingdom Metazoa; phylum Arthropoda; class Collembola; order Poduromorpha; family Hypogastruridae; genus Ceratophysella; species Ceratophysella denticulata. Next base: position 24,182 of record JAQFYT010000122.1, read on the forward strand.
GAGCAGTGGTCACTTGGCTTTCGTGTTCACGTCCGACCGTATGTATAATAAATCTCCGGTGGTATTTATGCTTAGCCAAATTAACAATATTTTAGTATTTAAATAGTTCGCCTAAGTCCGTCCAGGAAATGCAAAAAATATGTCCTAATCACGATTTCTACGCTGACAAGTCAAACCTCCATAACGTTCAAATCGGGACATTTAAATAAGTGTACTTAATTATAATTACACACAACAAGACCTCCCTGTGGATCAGATTAAATATTTAAGTTCGACACTTCGGCACCCGCTTATTATGTTCCAATATCATTCATATCACATATCAGTATGTCCCGATTTGGATATTTCCAACGAATTCCGGTTTGGATATGTCCCGATGTCCTACATAGATGTAAGTATCGTATAGATCTTGGCCTTTGATACCTCTGATACCATCTGAATTACGAGGTTCATAAAGGACTCAGCCCCTCTGTTGAAGCATTAAAACCATGATTGACTAATTTCCAAATTTCAGTCCATGCTGAGTAATTACAATGGTCAAAGCTGAGGCGGCTAGGCTGAGGATAAGCCATAATGCCATAATAATTAATGAGTAAAACGCCTCCATTCAACCCTTGTCTCCTCATCAAGTCTTTTCGTTCTCCGTCGTGATGAAGAGAAAGACAGAACCTGCCCTCAAGTAATAAGTAGGGCTCTCTTCTGTCTTTCCTTCTTCTTCATTTAATACTTAATAATGATTCTGGGAATAGAAATAAGGACCAATAATGAATTAACAGAACTCAGGGCAAGCCAAGGCAGAGGGGCTGTAGAACTTTGAAGTCCAAGTCATTTGGCTAAGAGTAGGCGGTTTATTTTGTTTAACTTTACGAGGAAACTCTCTAACCTTCGGATTAAGCACTCACAATCAGTCTCGTCAGAATGAGGCAATTAACCTTTGTGTATCTATACAGATAAACAAAGACTTAAAGGCATCATCATTCAACATGCAAATCTCCCATTTCATCAACCCCCCTATTTAAACACACCAAAAGTAGGATTAACTTGAAAGGCGGAATTATTTTATTACTTTATTACGTAGGTACTTACTTCGGTCTTAAGTCTTAAGTCTATTCCCTATTACGTAAAGCACATACACATAAGCTTGATGGATTCTAAGATAACTCGATAATTGGGTAACTACTTACAGTACAGACGACAGTTATCAGTTCAGCTATTGAAATCATGATTTTTTGCGAAATTTGACACGACCTAACTTATTGTCTTGTACAATAACCGGACTGAAGCGGATAAATCTGGTCAAAATATGATTTTGCGTCTGTTATGTTTAGCCCAGATATGTTTAGTTCCGCCATGTTTTGGGTTCTTTGTGATTTCGCTGCCATTTACCTTCGCTAGAATTTTTGGAGCGCTAATCATGTCATTCCTGAAGCCATATGCCTTATGCCTGAAATGAAAGGCTAATCCTAATTGACCACAGACGTCAGACAATAACAGAAAAAGAAAAGGCCTTGTTTGAAACTGAAGCCTGTCCCGTTAAACCTCTGTCAAGATGTCAACTGACTTGAGCAGATAACAGTAATCTTCAGTAGCTTTAGTTTAGCTTCCAATACATATTACATTATGTATGTAGTAGGTACTTACATATAACACGGATCCTCCTACGTACAGGCATGTCTTTCGTACTTAATCCGCCTGGCATTACCAAAAACTGATTGTATCTTTGTATCGTACTACACGATACAAGACGAGGAAAGAGACGAAGTATCGCCAGACAATCTGCCTCCGCAGCTCAGCTGCTGAATGCTGCATGGCTAATCAGCTCCTCGTCTCAAGAAATAAATACAAGATGCAAAACAGAACAATACATTTGTGGGATATGTAAGTACTTTTAGGAGAATTCAGAATGGGTATAGTCCTAATTGTACGTTTTAAAAAAGCCCGTACGTAACTTTTATATAAGGTATCACCAGAGATCAACTGTTTAGATCCACCATTCCCTTACAAGAAGACAAGTTCCTTAATCGTAGAATCTCGAATCTCAAAGTTCATTGTTATCCATTCAACATTCAACCTAAATCTCGTCTACCTACTGGCATCATGTAAATGAATGTATGTATGTACACATAGAGGCATTATTAACATAAAATAAACCCTAGACCCTGCTGTGCTCTTCAAGTGTTGTGTGTCTATCTACAAGCATCAGCTTGGGACAAGAAGTTTCCGCACTTTCCGGTTTTACAGTACGCGAAGAAGGCAAGGAAAAAGGGGTTCAGTTCAGATGTTAAATGTTCCTACTATGCTAATGCTTATCTCGAATCAAAACATCAATTATTAAAGATTAAAGGGGTTTCATTTCCACTTCAGCACCGCTATCCCATGCAAAATACTTGATCCTATCTACTACATCTGAGCAGTCAAAACAATAATTGGCAGACCAAGGACGAAACCCGTACACTTTGGCGGTGGAATAATCGTGAGTGATCGGCGATTCCCAATTACTAGAAGGACTTTGCGAAAAAGAGAAACAGTGCTGGTAGTGTACAAACCAAAGGTGCGGCTACATATCTCTATAACCCTCTATAACCTAGGCCTACGTGTAACCTAACCAGGCAAACATACATGTAGAGTAGTACGCTAAAATTTAGCAAGCCAATAAACTATACTTTTTGTTTTCGGATTTCGCCAAATGTCCCATATAGCGTCGAAGTTGAACCCCAACCAGATATACTTACTACGTTTTTACTGAGTCTGAACAAAATCCGGAATATTAATCCAGGATGAAAGGAAGCCCTAATGAGGAAAATGAGCAGAGAGCAGAGTTTTGGCTTCGACTTGGCGTCCCTCTCATTAAAAGCAAGAAAGAGAGAAGCAGAGTTGATGAGAATGAGTCGGCTTACCTGGAAAATACTGAGCTTGACTTGAAAGCAAGACGGACATCCGCAATCCACGGGATTGTCATGATAGAAAACGCTGGAGCCCGAAAACCGCCGGTCTGCCAACCCGGAACTCGCCCCAGTCCCAACACGGAGGAGATCATTGGACGACAAGGAGGAGTAGGGTGAGAACTCACAGATAGGATTATAATTAAAACTCGTCGTGGACGTGGAGGCTGGGGGTGGGTTGTAGCCGAATTCCAGAGCAGACTTCGGTCCGTTCGCAGCCACTCCGATGGTGGTCACATTGAGCGTGGAGGCTGACTCGGAGTCGAGCAGAGACTTCATGGCCCCAAACCCGCCGCCCAGGGCCTGCTGCGGTTGCTTGACGTAGCAGGACAGAGTCCGTCGAACTCTCGTGGTCCCCGATGACCCCGAGCTCGTGGGATTGTTATTGTTGTGAGTCTGAGTGGCTGACCAGCCCTTTCCGTCCCTGCTCGGCTGTTGGTGGAGCAAAGAGCTGAAATGAGATGAAGTGGAGCTACTCCCATTCCCATTAACGAATCCATTAGTTCCACTGCTCTGACAGCTCCCACCCCCGCCATTCTGACTCTGACTTCCAGCACAAGAATTGAGAGCCTGGCAGGAGGCATTGAGCTTCGCATTCGACGAGCCCAAGAGTCGATGAGCATAGCCAGAGCTCGTATTCGTCTCAAATCCTGTCACTGTGATCTTGCTGCAGGATTTCCCGGGTCCATGACATTCGCAACCGCAGGGAAGCGGGTTATGCTGGAAGTGAGAGTTCAAGTGCAGGTTGTTGAGCTTCTTGACGAGGGCACCCGAGGAAGTGAGGCCAGAGGATCGAGCTGCGGGTGCGGAGTAATTGGAATACAAACTTGACTTGGGTCCTTGTGCCTTGGACTCCGAGAATCCGGAGAGGAATCCATAGTCATCGCTTCCGTCCGGCTCTTCGGAATGGTGCTGTTGATGGGAATGCTGTTGGTGGGTCCGGAATGAGTGATGTCCGCCATTCTGAGTGAAGCTGGGATGCTGAGGAGCATTAGGATTGTTGTGCTGGTGGTGCTGGGAGTGATTGTTGTGGGCCGAGAGGAATCGTGAGGAGAGGGAGGTGAGAGAGTAGGAATGCTTCAGCTTCGACTCATTCATCTTCACCACACACTACAGTCACTCAGAGATACCTTCACTTTTCAAGAGTTGACGTTGAGCAATTCACTGAGGAGATGCAGTAATTCCGCACAAATATTCTTGTGCTTCCAATTGTTGTCTAATCCCAGCCTTGTTATCTTCAGAGCACAGCGGACAGAATCACGAGAGCCACGAGATGAGAGAACAACTGCGAATAGAGGTAGTGTTTCTGTTGGAGGATCTGATTATGGAAACCAGGAACGTTAACCTAAATAGACTCGAGTATTTGAGTATTTGAGAATCAGGAATTAGAATATCACCAACTGTTAGTCAGACTGGTATGCTCGTGATTTAAATAGCTACCATCTGCAGAACATGAGGTAATCATCAGCCAGTGCCTTTTACTTTGCACTACTTTTATAAATACGTAATCACAATCACTTCTCCTGCGGTATGTTCAATGTTTTCCTTTCCAAAACCTAATTATGAATGGAACTGGTACAGACAGTCTCGGATCTCAATTTCATGCCTTGAAAGTTGAAACTATAGTTCTAATATTCAGAAACACTGGTCCAGATTAAGTTACAGGCGGATCTCCGGTACTTGCACGATTGCACGGCTGCTGGGTTCGTGGCTCGATGAAGAAACAATAACAAATGTAACTAACAGACATGAAACTCCGGTCAAAGGAGGGCTGAATAATTGTCCAGTCCAGTCCAGGCCAATAACGGAATTAAGGCACCTAAACTACCTCCACCTCCACAGCCCACAGCTTCTTACAATAATAACTGAGAGCGTCTTCCTGTGCTGTCAGCACTGGATACACAAACCACAAAACAGAGTTTTTTGTCTCTCCACTCAGAGGAATCACGGGAGAAGGGCTCTGAACCCATAAAACGCGTTCAACACACGGTAACCCAGTTCCAGTTCAGGACCTCCAGTAAATTGGTAAATGTCTCTGTGAATCAACATATAAAAGTAATCAGTCAAGAGGCAAGTAGAGTCTAATAATGTAATAAACGCACGTGCATCTGCCTCTGAACCTCGTTCTGGAATCTGGTCCAATGACATACATGTATGTATGTATGGAAAATTGAGTACATACGATACGCTATACGATACGTGTATTGCTCATATCATATCTGACTCGGGCTGGATCATTATTGGTCTCAAATATTTACCCGAGTTCTAGATTCAGGATAAACCGTGTCACCCGTCACGAATTGAAAAAGAGAATTGTTCCCAAAATGCTCAACCGATAAGTCAACGTTCACTTTGGGTTTCATGGCCTGGAAATAGCGGTTTCCGTAGAATTGATAAAGTTAAGTCAAATAGAGGAAAACCGGAATTTTACATTTTTGCATGTAAAACAGGTTTGGAGTGTAAATAGTAAATAAGTAATCACGGGGACTCAGGAAGTGAGCTCAGTTGGGTAAACACGTAAATAAATAAATAGACCGGAGGAGGAGACACTACTGGGATTGCATTGGGATATGATAGGAGCCCTTAGGCAGGCCCTTCTGAGTGTTTGGAGTCTGAGAATGACAGGACCGGCACAAGAAGACCCTTGGATCAAACTGTCCAAATGGAAACTGCGGAAGCCCGCTGAGCTGCTGACTCGATTTTAAGGTCTACCCAAAATATCGCTCCGAGGGACAACACAACAAGGGACTGATGACTGGAACTGCTGTGATTCGACAATTGGGATGAGGACAGATTATACGCAGTAACGCCTGAATCTGCTGAATCAAACATTTTAGAACCTTGTCGTGTCCGCAAATATATTGTTTCAAAAGTTAATCTCCAAATCCGTTAAGTTCAGTTAAGTCTGAGAAATATTACTTGTTTTATGTTACGTACTTTAAGTATGTACTTATATGTAGAACATTGAAATGATTGATTCTTACAAATCCGCGTAAAAAACGGATCAATTGCCACGTTCAGCCAAGCTAATGGTCTGTTAAATTGTCGCACCTCGTATCCGTGTCTCTCAACCTAAATGTATTTTACTGTTCAACGCCCAATTGTCGCTGAACCTTAAACCTTAAGGGACGACGCAGTTTGAGGAGTTAGGACCCTTGGGGTTCTCAATGTTTGAACCAAAACGGGGAATAAGAAGTAAACCTAGGCTAGTAAAGACTTGGAAGCTGTAGGTAGGGTACCTCGTGTGTGTGTGTGTAGAATTGTTCAGTCAGAGCCCCATGTTCACTGCTCACTCGTAGGCTACAAGTCCACTTACTGATTGTTGACTGAAATACCGAAATCTCCACAGGGTTTGTTTGGTGGTGGTAGGTGGTTGGTTTCTTTTGGGGTCTCTTTCTCCTCGTCTCATGTATTGTAAAATGTAAGGTTTCAAATTAATTCCACGTTTAAACTTCTGGTCGTAATCTGAATTCGAAGCTCTGCTTGGGTTTAACTGGTCTAGTAGGGCGAGAGTGAAGTACTAACTAACTAATAAAAGTATTTGTAAATTGTCAGAGTTTCAGAGTCATGAGGAGATACTTCATTTTTTCATCACTCTCTGTACAAAACACACTACTGTCCGTAGTATGTACTTACCACTCACGTAGGTATTAGAAAGAAGAGGCAGAGGGAATCCACGCTTGGATGCCTTCTTCTTCCTTCTTCTCTTTTTTCCCTTACATTACCTTACAGAACACAGATTGTTCTTCTCGAGAGGAGTCAGAACTCAGTAAAAAAAGGCAGGGGAATGACCCAGGCGGACTCAAACGCATCTTCTTCTTCTTCTTATACAATAACACAACACCAACCATGGACGGACGGCTTTTGGCCAACCCAGGCCACTAATACACATAAACACCAAGTCCGCAACTAAACATGGGCCAGGCACGGCGAGACGCTACCCTTTTTTCCTACTTTTTCCTACTCATCCTGCCCTGGCTTGCTTTACTTAAACTCCCATCATAATGCTAATTTTACCGGAACAAGGCTCAAATCTCAATCTGCTGAACTGAACCCGGTGACTGGGCGTAAATTATAGCGGATGGATGGAAGATGGACACTTCCCTTGAACTTCCGTCTATTGAGTGCAGCGGAATCAAGAATTAGGATTGTTTCCCAAACTGGAGGCTCCAGTTTCTGGAGGGACTCAGAATCGGATCATGCTTCAATGAGTGGTTTAGAAATAGCCAAGTAATGTAAGTTGTCCCTAAAAACCGAGGTCCAAAATACGAAGAACTGAAAGCGTGAGCATACAGCGTGCACAGGATTTCATATTCAACTTCAACTGCTGTGTGAGAGAATTGACGCTTATTGTTTGGAAAGGAAGCAGCCAGGATGCTTTGAAGTGAAGCGTGAAATGGCACATTTCAAGTTTCAAAGCGTTTGCATCAGCCTGGGGTGTTTGCTTTTAAAGAATTTTGCAAAAATCTATAGTTTGGTTCAGTAAAAGGTGAAAGTCTTGGAATTATAGAAAGAACTTTGAACTTACGGAAATTATATGTACTTGAATGCTTGAGATGTTCACTGTCACTGTAAAGAAGAGCTCTTGACGTTTAAACTAAATCGACGTGTATTATGGAATGAAGTAGGCGGATCCTCGTCTACTTGTACTGGTGGTGCCCGTGGCCGTCGTTTAATTAATTAATGACTAACCTTCACGGAACATCCGCGTAGACATCAAATCTGTAATAATTGGGCACAACGTAAAGATTTCGGCTTGAAACAGATAATGGATATGGAATGGACGAGGTCATACGACATGCGACAGGTCTATGGAACTTCAAAAAGTTAATACACAACTAACTACCAATCTAAAAACAAGTCCGCGCTATGAACAGGATTTATCCAGTCTATAATACAAGATATTTAAGGGAGTTCACTGAAAACACTCTAGTTTGAGACAAGAAGACCAATTATAGCCTTGGAACTGATCTCACACTGACACTGACTATCAGCAACTTAAGAAGCTAAAGTTCAGAGGCTTCAAAGTCAATATTCAGTTATCAGTTATCTGTACATAAAGTCATTCGCGAACCCGGGGTCGTATATTTCTTTCAGCCTACCCAACCAACACTCGAATATCCATGCCCAGGTTAAAACGTATGCGAGCACAGGATCAAACACGCCATGTATATGTAACATATACTCAGTTATCTGTTGTCGTATTTAGATAGGGTAAGCCGAATTGAGTACTTTATAAAAAACAGAGTTCTCATGATCTTCCCAAACAAAAGAGACCCAGGAGTCAAGTCAGAGAAGTGCTCAACTTGAAACTTGAAGAAATAAGAACAGTGTGACTCGCTGCTGACTCAGGCAGTTACAAAAAAACTAACTAAGGTATGTAAATGTAATGCACGAGAAGACACGAAGCCTATTAATTCGCTCAAGTCCTCAGTCAGAGTCTCTCAATCCATAGAATCAAGGACACATTGGGATTTTATAGTCGGAAATCAGAAGTCACTCGAGTTATCACTGGTTCGCTGCCCCTCTTCATTAATCACGTATCTCCTTTCTGACTTCTCTTTGACTCCAGTTATTCTCAGCGTAATGCTGGGACAATTCCAAAAACCCCATTGGGCTGGAATTTCCGGCTAATTCCAAGACGTATGCTTAAGATTAAGGTTGCTCTCATGTTTTCAATATTTGCAGTATTTCGTCAGATCAAGATAAACAGGATATGATATAAGTTAGTTAGCCTGACTAGAAAGTCAATTTATTCTGCGTGTATTTTGCAGTTTGTGGAATTGACCGAGAACCAGGTTTCTCGAGGCTAAGCTAAACTACAATTAAAGTATTTACTGGTGCGTTATAGTATATAGTTTCCTCCATTGTCCGTGGGGTACAGAATGGATTGCATCGCCGCCCGGGCTATTGTGCGTAACCTTATTCTACTTTGAATTTGAACAATGCACAATGCCAAAAGTTTGCAAATATGTAATGCAAATAAGTATGTTCTGAATCTGAAGAAACTCTGAAAGCAGCTGCGTATGAATTTTAAGACTTTTCTTATATTGTAAATTGTAAAATAAGGTGTATTGTCACATTTTCTGAGTCAATTTCTGTAGGTTAGTCTCCCACCTACACATAAAAGGAGATTTAGTGGAGAATTTGGCCAGAACATTGGCCCACATACTCGTTCCGTTTAACACGTGCGAAAGTGTGAAACGAACCGGAATCAGCAGTTTGTGGGCTTTCTTAGTCTTGGGGAAAAAACGAAGTTAGATATGAGAATCATTAGACTGTCAAATACTAATTACCTTTTTCAACCACTCAAACACGAATCACGACCTTTAGCTCACACTTCACGATTTTAGTTTTTTAATTTTCCAAACTCCTACACTAACTCATCAGATGGTCACAGTGAATTACCGTTCTGAGTTAATCATCGGGAATTGGAACGTCAGGGTGAAAATATGGTAATTCGGACCAACATGAAATACCATCTCAGAGTGATTGTTCCTGATTCCAAAACACAGAGTCAGCCCTTTATCCAAAAATTAAGCAGAAGATGCGATCTTTTTTGTTCATCGAGGCACCCAAGCGGAGACAGCTTTTTACTCCTAAATACATAATTGTATCTATTTAATATCACACGTTATTGTGTTTAGTTTTTACTTTCGCTACACAATCAGTCATGGTGATCAAAATGGTAGAAGCTACAAGGATCTTGGTTTGATCTAACATGGCAAAACTTGAGCCAATAAATATATTTTTGGATTGGGCAAAAAACCGCAGCATGTTGAAATTGAAACGCAAGGTTGGATTTTGCAATGAAAATGTTCACACAATAACACAACCACAGTTACGCTATTGACTACAGTTTCAGCATAGATAGAGTTTGGACTCTAAATAAATACCCCCGTGTGACTATGTACTATTTAGAACCTATCTACCTAAATCAACAATAATGTGATGTGAGTTGAGTTTGCAAGTAAGAATGCTAAGTAGAAGGAATTCAGTGATTGAGTCAAAGATTCTGGGAGCGAGAGTATTGTACTAATGCGGTTTTTGCCTCTTGGCTGCGTCTTGTGGTTATGTTGGCAGTTGGAAATATTTAGCAACAACTCTAAATAGCTCAGAAGACGCAGACTAATAAGATAGTTATTCACATGTCACCATGTGGGAACTTGAACATTGATAGAGTGTGACGCGTGACAGGCTTCGCTGCTCCCTGCTGCCGCGTTTTGGTGGTATTTCCGGCCGGCAATATGTCAAAAGTCAATTCATTATGTAATAGACAATGTATTAGTTTATACATATGTAGCAAAGTGACAGTTATTCGCTACACGATAAATAAGTGCGTCGACATTTCTATAAAATTATGAAGTACATTTTTCTGAATTAAGAGAGCACACACTCTTATAGCCAATAATACCAGCCAAAAACAGCTGCACCCTCAGTCTTCAATTTAGTTTTTATTTTTGCTAAGAAACTCAGAGCGTACAAAACATTGCTGCAATTCTTCACATACCTTCAACTTTGACGTCTTCCCTTCGGATGTCAAGAGCAGTTTGCTGAAGTGACACTGAACTATTAACCTTTGAACTTATTAAATAACATCAATTATCAAAAAAACCTGACAGAAGTAAAACGTAATTAAAAATGAAGCGGAGAGATGTTCGATGTTCCTCTTCCAACTTCTAAAACGTTACTAACGGAATTGTGGAATTAAACGTGGCGCGGGAATCGGGACGAGAATGGCGGACGAAGCTTGATTCTTGATTGAGCCCTCGCCTCGATCGAGCTTCAGGAAAGGGACAAACCAGGCAGGCAGGCAGGCGTTCCCTATTATGTCCAGGAATCAACTGAACCATTATGTATTGTTCTAAACTTTTAAATTTTAATACTTACACTATTGATGAGTTCAATTAAATTGTCCTGCGAGGAAATAAACTACGTAAGGTAGGTATATTATGTATTCAGCTCGATCACCTAATTGTAATTTAGAATTCAAAGCTTTCTCTTGAAATTCATAATTCAGGATTCTAACTCACGAAATGTGTGGACAGAAGTTGTACTTGAATGTCGTAATTTTGGAAGGTACATAAAAGCATTTGTATTTAAATTAAATTGCAGCAGGTGCACTCCGAATTCCGAATTCACGCTCGCCATGTATGTATTTATTTGGAGAAGAAATAGTTCTTAGCTATTATGGCTTATTCTTCCGAGATTTTTATTAGGCCAACAACAAACAATGTGTCTTTTGTCTGGTACCTTTCCCAACCCTTTGACCTTTGACCCGGGTGATTGATGGAAGGTAAATTATACATCAACTAGCATGTGCAGCCATGGCAACCATGGCCCGTCGCGTTGTCGCCTGCGGTTGTTTACAGACGTTAATTCTTCAAAAAATTAAAAAAAAAATTGAATTCCAATCTTGAATTCGTAGTGCGTAATTGTTGGCTTGTCAACGTGCCGGTGTGCACTACTGTGTTGATAGACTTGTTTACAGGTCCACAGTTTGTTTAC
>JAQFYT010000123.1:0-35628 GCA_034694925.1 Ceratophysella denticulata
ATTGATAAGGGTGAGTGGGTAGTGGTCGGAATCCCATTGTAAATCAAAACTCCACATTGTACGCAAGTCGTTTGTTTCGTATAGCTCGTAATACACTCAAGTGCTGAACCATGGGTAACAAGTCGAAGTGCAATAGCAACAAACCCAATTTTACCATGTTTGACCCTTCGGTAGGGACCCTTAAGGGCCTTTGCCCCAAAAAAAGATTATTTTCCCCGTAATGTACTCACCAAGGGCTTTCAAATGACGTATCACTCATGAATATCGGTTTGGAGGCGCTATAACCGTAATATACCACTGTTTCTGTTTACTTCTGGAAAATATAAAACACGGTATTGCCACTGTTTGTTTGTTTGTTGCCTGTCCTCCACGCTCTCAAATTTTTCCTGCATGCCCTTCGGGCACTTGAAGAAATAGGACCTAACCTAACCCGAATTAAGAAAAATCCTCTGCGCACGATTAGGAGAACCTAACCTAACCGTAATGAACTCAACTGTCTAGTACGACACAGATTTATTGTGCGCCTATTCAAAACAATTGGAGGATGGCCCTATCTTGTTGATAACGAGACGGCAAATTAGAATGTTGCTATCGGGTGTGAGGGGTTGTAGAATACAACCCGACGCCATGTACTTATAATTTGACAGCAATATGCTACAATACAATCAGAAGGGAGAATGTAAGGTACGTAAAGGTAAACCAAAGATCGGATCTCTTTTCACTATTTCTAATTCTAATCCAGTATTTTTCTTTACGTATGAACTCCACTATTTCGGTAGAGAAGAAAATTCCTTTTCCGCAGTGTTGTCGAATTAGAGCGTTCTACCTATACCGCAATCAGAGGGAAAGTCCATGATGTTCTCTGAGAATTTAAACAGGCATATACAATTTATAATGCAAACTTGGTTTCCAGACATATTATACATAAATTGGAGCATATTTTTTACCAGTCTTGTGCTACAGTAATATTTTTACTTAAAAATATTTTCTCCTAACGAATATAGTTTCTCTTAACATCTGTGCGCTCCGCTAACATCCTTTGACTGAGAAGAATTCCAATTTTTCGTTGATTCCGCCTAGCCCTGTCATATACCGTAACCGTATTATATCCAATATATTCCCAGTTTGGAGTGTTTATTCAAATTTGTAGCCTTAAGAGAGGGCGCTTAACAGAAAAGGATCATTCATTTGAGACGCTGACTCATTGGCGGAGCATTTCAAAACAAAAGGTAGTAATAACAATCCATTGTGCATAAAATCTTGGATTGTGCAAACTTCTTGGCTTTCCTTTCGAGATTTGCAAAATTAAATAAACACATTTTTCGTAGACAACTGACCCGGGTTATTCTGTACAACCGTGTAACAATCGATCTAAAGGGCTCTCTCTTTATTTCTTTCGATTTGGGGGCTTGGATTTCAGTGGATGATAGGAAAAACGATAGAATGGGGTTTCACAGTGTTACAATAATCGACATTTCGTATTAAAAACGAGATCATAACAATATAATGTCTATGTATGTGAATGAGTGAGTAAAATATAAGGTAGCTGGTATGTATGTGGGCTACTCAGGACGAGATAAAGGTTTCATAGGTAGGGACGCCTGGCCTGACATTCAGAAGAAGACTGTGTTTTTCAGGCGTGTTGTAGGAAGGAAGGGAGAGGACAGGAGAAAGGTTATTATCAGGAAATGATGAGCTGGAGAAGAGCAACCAGGAGGCTCGGAGAAAGCAGCAAAGGACATGAAATGCTATCCATCCACTAATGTATTTCATTTCATACATTTTACTTTCATGGGCTCAGGCCATCCATACTATGTACAGAGAGATAGAGTGTTGCTAGAACTCTTCCGTTCTGTAGTGAAAATAACGAAAGCTTTCACAAAAACCCCGGTGTGCTTCGTGGATGCCTTTCCAGTCCAGTTCTGGAAGTGATCTGAACTGAAGTGACAAAAGTCAGTTGTGCTTCATCTGGACCTCAGTCCAGAGTCCAGAACAAAATACAGTTCTTCTAAAAGTAGATTCTAGCGTGAGCTGGTTCCCTACACATAAACAAGGTGTAGCATATTAGTTTAGTGGTATAGCCTTATAGCCTCCTACGTACTAATTATAGAGACTCGAGAAAGTCCGGTCCAAATCGAAGAACGAAGCTGGACGCCGATTAGGAGACTAATTAGTTGTGGCTGGTGACTACATAGTGCTGGTGACCACCAGCGAGGGGAGCCGTCCTTGCCCGCAGCATTGGACTTTGGACTTGGACAGGATTAAAATTCGCAATTTTTCATTTCACTCCACCTCAACTCAATGCATACAAGATACAAGCACGAACATGGATCAAGAATCCAGATATTTTTCTGTAAGATGAATTATTGCTCTAAAGATTCTTGGAATTTTTATCCAGCGGCGAATGATGCCTGAGCTAGGCGTCGCAGAGGCGGGAACCTGGATGGATTCGAAGAAATAATGTGTATTCCCAGCTGTTTACCTGTTGCCTTTGGGACCTTGTGACTTGTGACGATAAAGTGATAAGCATGAGTTAAAATTGACACCTTGCTTTTGTCTCTGTTGTGACTGTCAACTTTTCAGCTTTATGACTATGACTCTCTTTACTGTTGTCCTTTGTCGTGTCTGTGATCTGTGAACGTGAACTCTGTCACCTGTACCGGATGACTGCCACGGAAGTACCGGGTGGTGGATGACCTATAAGATAAAAGCGGCAATCGTACAGACAGGCGGCTGGGGGTCGGACCATGTCATCTGGGAGCGGAGGGAGGGGCTGGGTCGAAGGACTCCTCCTCAGGCTCCTTCTGCCCGCGGCCCTCTTGCCCGGTGAGCACTTTAAATTAACCTTTCTCTGACATTTGACACGCCACACGCCATATGCGATTGAAAAGAGAATAATAATATCCAACGACAAACGATTTAATTTAGTAAATAGAGTTTTGGTTGTGTGTTTTTATCTAAGAAAGGAACAAACAATGACAATTAAGGTATAATACAATATATAAAGGAAAAGGTAAGTACTTAATACTTTTGTCTGGCTTCTGGTTCAAGTAGGTGCTTTAGCTATTACTTCATAATTTATGTATTGGCGTTTATCTTATCTCCAATTCTGCAACGTGTGAAGTATGAGGATAATCCTATTATAGAATCGAATTAGTCGGTGTCGGTAGTTTTGACATGATATCATATATACTCTGGCTTACATTACTAATGTTGTATATGTATATGGCGAATGGAGAATCTTCCACAAAAAGCTCCATTATCATAAGAGTGGATATTATGATTTGCACAAAGGCAGGGTCACAACTTATGACTTACCTTACCAGTCAGTACCATACCACCTGTGACCTGCTTAAAAATATACTTTGTGTTCATAGCGCACAGCGCACCGATTTTGCTTTATTTTGAAAGGATAACTTATGGATTTTGTCAAGAGATGAGAAGAGATAAGCGTTTTGGCTGTTTTTGAAGATAACCTTCGAGCTTCTGAATATTTTTGTGACGCAAGGATTTTACTTCATTTTTACGGGATTACAGATGTTGATATCTGAGGGGTTCTGATTTCTGACTCTTCTTGTTTTATAGAAGAAATTGCACTTCAGTCTTCAGTAGATTTTCATCGCCCAAAGACTTTACTGCGAATTTAAAAGCATTCATTTCATAAGGGCATATAGACATCGACGGACAGATACTAGCAGAGGTAATTTGTCATCTCCATCTCACAATCAGTAGAACGTTCTGTTCTCGTCTGGAATGCAAAATCTACATATACTCAATCCTGTTTGTTTGGAAACAAACTATGTATTAGCGCGGTGAAAGTATTGTAAAACGCATACTTTTATCAGAATCCGCAGAACGATGGAAGCGACGAAAAATTACATATAGCAGCAAATTGACGGAACTAGCTCTATTCTTTTTTGTGTCTGTTCTGTTTGCGTTCGTATGTTTTAAAACCAGGAAAAACTTTTCAAACAAGCACAGGAAGTCGAAGTCATATTTAAAGTATAATTGAATAGGAAGCGGTTGAGTGCGCGATGAAAAACTTTGGAAACGTAAAGCTCATGTTTTAAAAAATCGTCCATAATTCCAGCGGAAGCAAAGCGCGTTTGCACTAGATACAATGTCTTCAAACGGTGTAGAACATTCTGGTCCCAAGCTGTCGCTAGGCTGGTGTTGTATTATCCACTTAATTATGAATTTCCGGTTCGGTTCGGTTTTGGTTGCCAGTTTAGGTCCACACTTCTTGGAACATTGACATAATGTTTGTTAATTTTTGTATTTGTAAGGTATTTTCCTGCGGCCGAGCCTGTTTTCCGAGCCTGAGCTCTTTACTTGGTTCAAGGGCTCACGATTCCGTTCCTGACCCTGCCGACCGGAGGGACGAGTCCCAAGGGTCTCCTTTCCCACTGGCTCCGTGCAAGTCTCACACTCTCCTTCTGCACCGTCATTGCTCAGATCGGGTTCCAAGTCGCCCTCCTCTCGACACCGCCATATGCCCTTTGGATCACACCATGTAAGTATAAGATTCAGCGTCAATATATTTACAGTACTGTCGTTGGTGCCCAACGGTCCCATTGTACGTATTCGTATTACTTGGATATTGGATACGTGTTATCCAGAACGAACCACTACTGTTTGCGTTTACATTACTCACAGTAACAAGGCGCACACAATTATAGTCTTTATTTGACGGTTTTGTTGCATTTTCCAGGTAGTTTATTGGATCAGATCCTTCGTCATGTTGGACTTATACGCCTCAACCAGTTAGATTGGCTCCAGCTCTTCCGTTGGCTTGGTCCAGATGCCCTTGCCCTCGCCTCAACTCTAGTCACGTATCTCGTTCTCACGAGCGGGGGAAACGGGAAACCGCCACCCTCCGTGAATTCCGCCCCTGCTGCTTCTAGTAGTGGGTGGCGCGGTCTTCACGCCGTGGGCCCTTATCTTCTTCTCGCTGCACTCTGCTCCACGTCCGTTCTGCAGCCCAGTCTTCCCAGTGCCCTTTACTACATCGTCTTCCTGGTAGGTGCCACGGCCTGGGCACTCTGCTGCAAACTGAAAACTCCCGTCTTTACAGCGCTTTTTTCCGCCGTGGCCATCTTTACCACTATACACCTTCTCACGGTGTATGTGGAATTTGGGCAGGATCTCCTGCCGCAAGACTCTTTTCTTGCCAGGTAAGGATAAAAAGGATGTGGTTCCCAGATATTATTCATGCAAAAGCGATTTGGTGGATCGCTTTTGAAACGGTCAGGCATCGGAGTCAGGCATTGTTTTACGTGGAAAAGATCCATACTTACATGCTTCGGGTCGGATTCGGTTCACAGATTTTGACCTCATACCCAATATTCATTTGGGTCGTCAAAATACCCGTGCAGATGCCAAAAATTGAACGAAATATATGTAAATAGGTTACCCAAACCCAACCCATATTGTGATAATTAAAACGGTATTCTCTATTGCTTACTCACTTTATTACAGGGTGTTGGGCTTGGTTCCGTTGCTGTCTCAACCTCGTAATTGCACAATTTCAAGTCCCGCGATAGAGGAAACGGCTGACCCGCGGATATCCATTCTGAATCCGGCTCTGTCGCTCACGTCATGCCTCTCTCCACCCGCGCTCTTCATTCTCCAACACTTACTCCTCTATTACTTGAGGGCCGTACGGATTGCGGCGTCTCTACAGACACTTCTATCAGAACGGTGAGAACATCACTTTCTCAAGTATGTCTTCTAGAACTCTAAGGTATACCGGTGTGTTCACTAACTACAAGATTCTCATTCACGGATATTTGGACCACGGAAATGGGTCTCGAGATATACGCCTTTGGTCTTCTACTTTTAATCTAACTCATTTAACCTAACAAAATCTTATATTTAACATTAACCAGAGACATAGCCCTAAACGCAGCATAGTGTAATAATTTCTGTTTATAATATAGCTTAAACTAATCCTATGTGTACTTATATGTCCTACCATTCATTCCATTGGGTGGCTTACGATTGGGAGACGAATGGTGTAAGCGAGCAATTTGTTGTGACCTGTATTGATACCGGATAAACTAACATCCAGAAACGGAAACTGAACTGAGGCTGTATTAACTTAGCCTGACCCTGACCTATGACCTCATTATTATTATGTTGTGTATGGACAAGGGTCCGTCAGAAGGTCGGCGTCGCTCTTCATCTTCCTTCTACTACAACTTGCATCAGTCTCAGAGTGGAGGTTCAGGGTCATTGAGTCGGACTCTGAGCAGGAGAGTGCTGAGTAGAAAGCGCGGAAAGGGCGGAAAGGGCGGGGTCAAGACACGGTCCAGTTTCGAGCAGCAGCGGGAGACAACGGATGACCTGTCTTGTCCTAATGTCGATGAGCCGCTCTCTTCTCATCAGGCCCCTCTCGCCAAGCGTGTAAATGTTTAACAACCATATTTCAGCCTCAGGCAATGCTTTTTTTTTTATAATTTGAGTTACATTTATATTTAGTTGGTTTAAGCACCATTCATTCTATTTATTTTTCACGGTACCCACCCGCTGGACAAATCGTAAGATAGATTTCAAATTACCTTATCTACAGATATATTCGTATGCATGCGCTGCGCTTGTCGACGTATAAATATTAATTTGATATGATCCTAGATCGCATATTAATTATGTCGACAACATTATATTTTACAAGAACATTGAGACAAAAATTGCGAATCACTAAAACGGAAATAATACGTTCTTACACTAGGGTTTGTTAGGGTTCATAATGTGATGAGTTAGACTTAATTGAATAAATCTACTGTGCAAAGGGTCGTCGGAGGTCCAAGAACATGCGATGGAGTTTTAGACACTCGGACAAACCTGTGCTGGTGCAACTAACAGAGACCACGCCTGTAATTTCTCCTACTTTCATTCTCATTCTCATTATCTAATCACTCTTTCTCTACTAATCAACTTATTCGAGCTTTTACGACTTTGTTCACTTCAAAACATTGTTCGTCTATATGGCAGGGATTCCTCTGGGAGAATTTGTACTACGTCCTGCTGCGGTGACATGGTTTTTTGTGTGGGGACTATGCGGCGACGTGCACGGGTTTTATTGCTTTTATTTTCCGCCCATGCCTTTTATGCCCGGGTTCCATGTCGACTCATTCTGCTCCATTACGTGACATGTTTTTTTTTTCGATTATATTATTTGCTGTGGGTTGCTTGCCTTCCTTGCTCTACCTACAGCATGTCAATTTATATCATCCATGAGTTCATGAAGCTAGAGGAAGCCAGGCAGAGCTTTTGTCAATGTTGTCTATATTTCATATAATAAACATTAGCACAAGATCGACTGGAAAATAAGTACCTCTACCAAATTTTCATGTTGTCTTAACGGAATGCATTCCTTCATTTTTGTTTAGAAACAACGCACAATACATGTACATACGTACTATGTACTCTCATACTAATTTTGATAATGTGAAATTGCAATGCATAGCGAAACGCAAAGTCTGAAAAGTATGCTGTTCTGAAATTGTTAATTGTTACATTATGTTGAGCTAATGTATGGATTGTCCAATTTTTTATTTGCAGTGTTTGTGCATGTATTTTTTTATAATTTTCCATTATAGACCTTGCATTTTGGTTCTCGATTTCACCAGCCTAGTATCACGGATCTTAACCAAACTGACTCATGTTCATACCTATATAGCTCATGCGGAATGCTGGTGCAGCACGAAGAAAGTATAGTACGAGTACTGTTGGTCCCGGTGGGGACGGGACTGCTGTGGTTGTTCTTCGCACAACGGACAATACTATTCTGTCCCATCCGACAGAACTGTTTAGCGGCGGCGGTCGTAAGCGGTCAGGAGTTGGGGTGGGCACTGGATCTGGAGAAAAATGTACCGTGGGGGAGGAAAGCAGTAGTGGGACTGGTGAAGGCGGGTCAGCCGGGTCGTGGCTCCTCACCGGGCTCTCGACGCTCTTTTCTCTCTTTGCACAATCCTCTTACGTCGCTACCAATATCATCATGATGGTAAGCAAGCATAACTAGTGCAAGCTGATGTAAGTATACTTTGAGACGAAAATCCTGATGGACGGATCGATTCCAACCAACATTCCGACATCCTGCTCTCCAATACATACCTACTGTCGGCCCATATCGAATTAACCCTTGAAACCATTATTTGGAAGTTGAGGCCTACCCGAGCACATAAAGCGTAGTGCAGGTGGGACCTCACGAAAAAAGTTTCGAGGTTTTATTCTATATGGGTCGACAGTATACATACCAACATCTCACCCAAGACGCAAAATTATGACCATCTGTCCTGGTGGATGATGAAGCACGTTCATGTTCAAAATATCAACATGTATTGTAGGCCTGGAGCATCACATATCACTCCTGGCTCACGTTTGTGCTGCTGCTTTGGGCCTGCGTTCTATGGATGTTCCCGAATCAGCGTCGAGCCATGTTGCTGTCCTCACCTGGCCTCGTGCTCTACGCTGAGCTTCTCCTATTGGCCCAATACTTGTACAGCCTTAACCTATCTGACTCCGAGCTCCCTGCCGTTATCAATGGCCTCCAACTTGAAGAAATTGGATTAGGCAAATTGAGCGGAGACATTTCCGCCGCTGCCATTTCCGTCAAGGTGGATACGACTATTATCTAATTCGAATTAAGTATAGATATGTTAAGGAACTGTAGATTTGGTTATGCCTAATAATTGTATAAAATGATTGTCGTAGTCCCTCTACACGTGTATGTTCTGGATAACGCTGCGTCAGTTTGTCGTAGAAAGACAAGAAAGACGACGGAGCATGACTGATGAAGAAGAGGCCTTACGAGCCAGGACAGCCTCAGGTGAAAGAGTCGTTGCATCAGGCGGTGAGAAACGTTGCGTTTTCATTTTCATCAGTGTGAGTCTCGGATTTGACGAACGATAATTCAGCTTCAAATTCCATTTTAATAGACATGGCGGGGAGTGGTTCTGGTTCCATGCTCAGAGTGGGTGCATTTCTGAAAAACCTTTTAACCAAATTCTGGATTTGGGTCGTTGCCATAATGCTTTTCGTGATTGGGCTCGGCGGTGAGAAAGTGGTGCTCTATCGGATCGTATACATGGCTCTAGGTCTCATCTTTATTCTCACCTTTCAAGTAAGAATTTGAACATGATTTCAAATGTATTTCGCCAACTTATTCAAACCGTTTCACCGTTCTTGTAAATAGTTGTCTTATCGTCTATGGCGTCGGCTAATGTATGGATTCTGGCTTAGCGTCATTGTCTATTCCATGCTCGTGCTCGTGTCTATCTACATTTACCAGTTCCAGAATATACCTGGACTCCTCTCCAACTATACACACATACCAAAACAACTGTAAGTTAAACGTTGTTCAACCTAAAGAGGGTTCTTTTCGCGGGCTCAGTCAGGTTCACATCAACTCCTCTTGGAGTCCCCATTGCCATACGGCACAATACAAAGGGCCAAAGTGACCTGGCAGTCGCTAGATCAATTACTTGGCGTTGAAAATAAAAATGTCATATTTTCAACGGTGTATGCTCTGAACATGTTTCCCCAAGTCCGCCAGATGAACCCGCTCAAGTTGTGTACGTTTATTCAGGTAGTTTTTTCTAATATGAGACCCTATGCGACCTGTGTTTTAGGCAATCGGATATCGGGCTCGAGTCATATGACACGGGCTCTCTGTTCGTCCGTCTATTGACCCCAACCTTCTTTGTCATCATCACCGTCATCCAACTCCACTACTTTCACTCGGACTTTCTCAAACTCTCGGAAATGAGGAGGTACGTAAATATGGCTACAGTATACAGGGTCGCTCATAATCACTTTTCCGACAGTAGACAAAAGAGCCCAATACTGCATAGTAAAGTAACAGTCGATGTCGATGCTTTGAAAGATCATCAAAAAGAATGAATACTTCAAAATATTGATGTTTGGGAATAATAGAAATAGCGGTGGAGGTGGTGTGGGAGGAGGCAGGAGAAAGGAGTCTCCGCCTTTAGACCCGCCGTCCACACCCTTAGTGGACAACCTGAGCTTATCCAACACTTGGGCCCACGTCGAGTATTACGGAACATTAGGAGTACGAGTCCTGAGCCGAATCTCGGCTGTCATTTCTCACTACGGATGGAGAGGCCTAGAGCTTCATATCATGAAAGGCGTTCTACTCTCCGCATACCTCCTGGCAACAAAAGAGGTCAGTCGATATAGTTTGGGGACTTGCCTTATGGCAAACCTTAAGTTATATCTATGTTTCATGGATCAAATGTTAGCGCCGACACTGATTTTGAGTTAAATTTCATGGGGTTAGGCTAGGTTAAACGTGTTAAACACACTTAAGATTGAACATCAGTAAGCAGTGTTGATAGCGCTGTATATAAGAAAAGCGCTCCACGTTTCGAGACCGTTTCCAGACACCCAAATAGTACAGTAAAAATCAGCCAATCATCCAAGAGAAGGCGGCTTGCATTGCAACTTGACCACACTCGGACTTTTTCTCTGCCTGTAGACCTCTGCCCTTCATTGGGTACTCTACGTGTTGGCAGTGAGCGGAGCGGGATTGGGCGGGTCAGGCCGAGCCCAGCGCCTTCTCGTCCACCTCATCTCATTGTACATCTCGGGCCTTCTTCTCACAAAAATGATCTATCAAATTGATTACATTGACCACTCGAGTTGGGACGTGAACTGTACGCTCCACGAATCCCACAACGTGACCAAGAATGATGCGGAGTGGATTGGACTCACGAAAACCGACCAACTCACATACCTACTACGTGGATATATTGGTACTTAGCAAAAACTAATTGCCCTCTCGCCTCTCCGAAGAGAACCGTCCATATTTGTTCTAATTGTTGGTCTAACATCTGACCTCATGTGTGACATTTAGGGATGATACTGATCCTAACGATTCAGGCAGTCGTCCGTATACGTCAGTCTCACGAGCGACATGTCACGAGTCGCTCGAGCTCTGAAGAAACAGAAGAAGATGGGGTTCTGTTTCCGTCCGTGACCAGGGCAGATGCGGACAGTGACCTCGTATCCGCCATCCAATACCTCATCAACTACGGATTCTACAAATTCGGGGTCGAGGTACAAATATTATTAATAACAATAGCGATATTGCGAGTCGGGTACGAATATGCGAACATGTGCGATCATACGCCTATGCGAATGGGAACATCTGCGACCTTTCGCATACGCATCATTTCTGGTTTTAACGACGCTCGTACAGGCGACAGTACATACAGGTATTATTTTTTTGTTTAAATTTAAGCTGACGCTGGTAACGTTGGTGATTGTGATTGGGACTCGTTTGGATTTCTTCTCTGTCCTCTACGCCCTTTGGCTCCTTCCAATGTACTCAATGGGACGGCGGAGATTGGCCAGGATATGGACACCTTTTATTCTATTCCTAGCTATTCTTTTGCCAATCCAGTATTTGGCATCGGTAGGATTACCACCGTTCCTGTGCCCAGGTGAATTGCGCTTTACTTGTCGCTCAACGAAATGTAACGTGTCGTGTAACCGCCGTCTTTTCCCCCAGAGTACCCTTGGGAGACCTGGCCCGTGTTTCGAGATGATGAGGAGCTTGGAGAATGGTTATTCTTGCCCAATTTCATTTCACCGCCGCCGGCTACAAGGCTCATACGTAAGCCAACGTCTATAGTCTGACATTCAACATAGGTACATACTGGTGTGATTATTGGTAACCTACTTTAACTTTCCGTGTTAATTTCTTGTACTTAGCCGATTTCTTTCTTCTCCTCTTTGCGAGTTGTCAATGGATTGTGTTCCGTGTGGAACGGTCCCCTCCTCCCCTCTACGGCGGTGGGAGTAACACGGAACTGAGCTCTTATGGTGACTTGTACGCAACGGGCTCTACTAATCCAACCAATCCCGTACCAGACTTTCTCACTTCAACAAGGTTCGACTGTTTATTTACTTGATACATCGTGCATTGGGGCGCCAACGCCTCTTGATCCTCCTGAAAAAGTTTTTTCCAAAAAAAAATGTTTGTACAGGAGCTGGTTGGATTTATGTAAAAAGTGCATCTTTCTCTCATTTTACTGGATCACATTAGCTACAATGTTTTTGACTGGAACGAATCGTGTGAATCTCTTTGCATTGGGATATTTAATTGGCTCATTCATATTTCTATGGGAAGGGAATGAATTTTATCTCAGATCAAGGCGTGCCATCATCAAGAGGTGAGTGTAGTATGCAATTCCTCTCAAATGGGGGTAAACATTGCTTTTACGTCGATTTACGATATTGGACCGAAACCGAAAGGCTGTACTTACTTATTATGACAATTTACACTATCCATATGTTTATTAGGTGGAACTATTTATTGACATACAACGTTGTAGTTGTATTGATTAAGTCAGTGCTCCAATTGGTTGGTTGTGTGTTTTCTCCTTCACTGCCATGTTGGATCGTTCAACTCCTCGGAATCGCCTGTCTCAAGTTTGGGAGCAGTACTGTCCCATCCCCAGGCTCCGTATCCTCAACTTGCAAGGAACCCCAAGGTGAAGCCGGACTCCTTTGGGACACCATCACGTTTAGCCTATTAATTTTTCAAAGAAAAATATTCAACTCACACTACTTTGAGCATATTCGGGCTGAGACGGAGGCTCAAGCCGCACTCGCTTCCAGGTACAACTTTCGATCTTCCGCACGTCCATTAAATCCAAGCACAGTTTGGTGATCAATATATTTATGTATAAAGGGGCGCTGAATTGATCGGTGAGTTGATGCAGAAGCAGATTAGTGAACAGGCTGATGAAGAAAAGGATGTACTAGAAAAAATTAAAACAAAAATGGATCGTATCAAAGCCACACATCAAAAAGGAAGGCCCAAGGAAAATCATTTTGACGGTGAGTGATGGGTTTTCTTTATCAAGCATATCTTCTTACTAACAATCACTGACACCCTTGACCATATACGCATAACTTTGTTAAAAATTACAATTTGGAACTTCTACGGGACTCGTGTACATTTGAACTAATCCAATGAGGTAAAAACATGTTTCCAAGAAATTGCACGAATTAATTTGAAGTTCTAAGCATGCTCGGAATGACGTTTTTCGTGACATCTGCGGCCAAAATCTTGGTGCATGAAAATGATTGTGGGCATGTTTTTGGGACCAGGTACCTCCTAAGGGCATTTGATTTGGGCATAATCGATCAGGGTTACCACAGTTGTTAACTGAGCATGGTTCTATTCTATGTATAAATTGTACTGGAGTCGCGCGAAGTCGTTGGTGTCGGTTGGCTGTAATATATTTGCGTAGAAATGAACTGTAACAGATGACCCATCTGGTTTAACATGGCCGGCCCGAAACTATAGGGAACCGACGCACGGTTCATCCAACCCCTGTGGTCAATACAAATGGCATGGCACAATAGAAGGGTTTTGATTGCTTAAAATATTCATGAAAATCTGGTCAGGAATATCTGCACTGCACGATAATATGTGGCCCTAAATTGACCAGTTTTGTGGAAAGTATTAATTTGTGTGATCCTGGGTATAAGCCTCATCCCTTGTGAGCACTCCAATGGAATCCGAAATGGATGAGCCGACGCCTGAGCCGCAAGAGCCCCTGGCCCCGCTCGCCCTTCAAGTGAGTACTGGTTTCAGCTCCGGACCCACGCCGACCCCTTCCTCGGCTGGAAACACAATTAGCGTGGAAGGGTTTTTCGAACCGCCATATGGTCGCCGGATCCGAGACTCGATTCTCCATCCGCCTCGACTCCCGCTCAGCCCTTCCGATGAGTCCTTTCCCGTTTTTTCACCACCGCCCTACAATGCTGCTGGGACTAGTGGGACCAAAGCCAGGACCCAGGTTGGAGTTCAGACGTCGCCTCCTCGCGGCGGGAAATACTGGACACCCTCCGCGTCCTCACCCGCACTGTCCCATCATACATGTATACAATAACACTATTATATTTCTGATATGATTTGCTTCGTTGGATTTTCTTTTAGCTGACTATTGTTCATTGAATGCTTTCACTTTCAAGTCTTGTTCGAGCATCCAGCATGATCTTCATGAATTCCGCTTGATTTTCTGTTCATCTGCCAAGTTGCGTTCAATGCTCGTTGATTATTGCATTGTGGTTTTTGATTTATGTTTTCTGAAACAACTAATTTTACTGCTAGTGTGCATCTGTACAACGGATATTATTTTTATGGTTTCGAATTTGCAGATTCCGATTGCGATGACTTATGATTTTATTTAGCCCATTATATTGAGTATTGTTTGCAATAATACAAAATGCATTCAATGGTGACTGATTATAAAACAGTAAATTATGTTTATGTTTGCGTGTGCGTTTTCAGCTATCCGCTCAGGTGACTACTACATGTTTGAAGACTATGGAGAAGATGAGGAGTTGGAAATGATTGACTCCATTGCGGAGGAAGAGGATGAAGATGAGGATGAGCTCAGACCTTCTGGACTCACCGTCTCTGAGGTTAGAATTACGGTCAGGCTTTGCTCAGATTTGGTTTCTAGCAATTCAATTGTGATTGATTGGTCTATCCCTCTCTGTTGTCCCTGTAAAACCTGAGATTTGGGTTTCGGCTGAGAGGTTTTAACTTGATTAATGTACAACCGTCGTATTTCCGATTTAACAGTTGATGGCATCGGCACTGAAGAGCGGTGATGTTGAAGAAGCCGCAGACTTGGCATCAAGACAGAGAATTCGACGTAAGTCTAGCGACGTTGGCGGTGGTAGTTTAACGGAGAGTATTACCGTATCCGGCGCTGCGGGAGCAGCGGCTGCCACTGGTTTGCAACGAAGAAGAACTAGCAGCAGGCGTAAACTGTCAAGAAGGAAGAGTTACTCTTTCAAGGTAGGGAAATTTTAGTTGATAATCATCGTAATCGTATATTTATTTACATACCAAGTATATGCGCGCGCCTATTTGCATCGATTTATAAATCAGACCATGTGTTTTAGGATCGGCGTTCTTTAGCTCCATTGGTAGTTCCTCCCGCACCGCTAGCTGTAAGTGATGACGGAGGTGGCGGTGACCCACCAGGCCCCGCTCATGGCCATGATCCTGACCCTAACCCGCCTCCATTTCTGTCACCACTAGAAGACGTGCCCCCAGAGCTTCAGCCTACTCCACCATCCACGACAACACTACGTCGGATCATGGGTTACATTAAATTTGCTTGGGCCTTTCTCGAATCTCTCATGACGTCAGGAACAAACTATCTGAACAAGTTTTCCAGGGATTACCGTCTTGTCGCCAGGCTTCTTGCGGAGGAGAAGAGGAGACTCAAGGTAAGCCACAGCGATCTGAGTTGCCCGTTTCCTGTGGTAGGGAATGTTTTACAAAAGATAGGATTAGGAAAGAATATGAGTGGGATTTGAACCCATATCCTGGAATTTCCGGGTGGATGTTCTCCCAATTCAGCTGTCTTGCCCCGTCTTCTGTGCGTACGACTGGGAAGGTTGAACCGGTAACCGTGACCAAGCAGCAAGATTCTCATTCCCGTAATGGCACTCATTGTAAAAGCCGACCTGCTTCACCTCAGTGATCGAATGGTCGTTATTCTTCAATGACCTAACGTCGCCATACCTAATTCCCTTTATTTGATGGACCATTCGGCTCTATGCGTACAGAGGCATTTTTAATATAACCAGGAAAAGGATGTTAGAGCCCAGGCGAGTGGTGTAGCAGCAGCTGAGCTGGAAAAACAGGAATCTCTGAAGCAGCTTCTCTTGCAGCAGCAGCGGAATGATCCACCAGGTGATGACCTTCTTGGCCTGGCAACCGAAGGGAGTCTGGATGACGTTCTCACTGTAATCGAGAAGGACGGGTAAGTTTTCGGATTTCTCAGTTCAGCTTAGTACCCCTAAGTACCGGAGTTTTTAACTGAAGGCTACTTTTGAATACAGACCACCAGATTACGATGGAAGAGGAGGAGCTGACACGGCAATGACTCGGAGCAGCACGACTTTATCCTCATACACCTCCTGTGCACCTCCCCCGCACGAATACCCTCCCTTGATTCACTTACTAGTCGCCCTGTGGTACGCCCTCGTGTCCCACACCGACTTGCTGTGCTACTTTTTAATCTTCCTGAACCAAATGAAGTCTGCTTCCATTCTGTCGCTCCCGCTCCCACTCCTTGTTCTTTTGTGGGGCTCCCTCTCCGTCCCTCGACCCTCAAAAACATTCTGGGTCACTGTCATCGCTTACACTGAGGTAAGGAAGGGACGTTTGTTACTTGTTACTCTTAAGCTTCAAGGACGAAATTCCGAAATTATCTTTGGGTACATGTCTTCCAGCTTTGGACTTTGGACTAGTACTATTTCCCAATGCTGCTGACACCCAATTCAAATAAATGCAACAGATTTAAGTGACCGTTGATTTTCTCAATTTTTGTTTGAAGGCGATAGTGGTGATCAAGTACTTGTTCCAGTTCGAGTTTTTTCCCTGGAACGAAGAGACGGCGAGTGCAGTTTCAGCTGGGAGTGGTGGTAGCGGCGGAGGGAGCGTAGCCGGAAAAACTGACCCCTTCAGTCCAACTAAAATCCTTGGCATTGAAAAACACGGAAAATATGCCCTCTATGACGTTTCACTACTCATGGTCGTATTTTTTCACAGGTACCTAACTGAGGATTTCTATGTCAGAGCGATTCAGTAATAATGGAAATGCTGCGCTGCGCGTAACAACTATCGGCAGTTGAACCTAGTTTACTGTTCCAATTTGTGATGAGGCAGGTTCATTATAATTTAGGGTTTCTTAGCGGTAACGATTTAATAACTGGCAAGCGCACTTACCGGTTGGTACTTTCTGAATTCGCTGAAAGTTTATGTAGAAGTTTTCCAATTTCCTGAATAGGTTCATGTTAAAATCCCTTGGTTTGTGGAAAAACAAGTTGGACCCTAGTCAAAGTGGAGGGAACGGTGGTCAGCGAGACGCACCCAGCGTTTACATCGTAGAGGACAAGAGTTACGAGAGTCAGCAGCGTCTGAGTCCAATCGAGCCCGTGCCAGGACCCAGCACGGGTGAATCCCCGTCAAGTGCCGGAGTGTCACCCGACTCAAACTCGGTGACATGCATCCCGCATTACTGGGAAGACTGGGAAATACCAGCTCGGCTCCAGTACAAACCACAAGTCGTGAAATTATGGTAATTTGTTTGTTCTGAATGGGATTTTTGGGCTCTGGAAAATCCGGACTATGTAGAGGTGCCTTTGAATATGGTCACTGATACATATTGTGATTTACATTCACAGCTTCCTGGAGTACTTGTCTTCCATTCGTTTCTTCTTTACACAAATTCTAAACTTGGACTACAAGGTCAAAGTTGACGTTTACTCTTCAATGTTCATGTGTGACTTTTTCAATTTCCTCGTTGTCATTTTTGGATTCTCGGCTTTTGGTGTGAGTTTATCTCTGTTGTGTTTCGTGAGTGAGATTGAGCAAAAATGATGGACATTGAGTACAAAGTTTTTATGAATTTTTTGATTTAGTCCTCTCCACAAGCTGATGTGAGTTCGTATATTGAGGAGAACAAAGTACCAGTCCCATTTTTAGTTATGGTTATTCTCCAGTTTGGACTCATTGTCATTGATCGAGCCCTCTACCTCCGGAAATACATACTTGGAAAATTCTTCTACCAAATATTTCTAGTCACTTTTGTTCATGCTCTACTTTTCTTTGCACTCCCGGCTGTCACGGAAAAGTAAGTAAATTGAAATTGTTACAGAACAAACGTTTTTTGACAAAACACATTTTCGCCAGAATCAATTTTGAATTTTCGATTCTTTAGCCCGTGGAGTGGTCATTTTGAATTACCAATAATTACGGTTTTATTACACAGGGAGTTTGGAACATCTCTAGCTCCGCAACTCTGGTACATTGTAAAATGTATTTATCTCCTTTTATCGGCCTATCAAATTCGGTCTGGCTATCCCACCCGAATCCTTGGAAACTTTCTATGCAAGAAATACAATTATGTCAACATGTTTCTCTTCAAGGGGTAAGGAGTTGAATTCGTGACATATAAAAGCGGCGGTTTGCAGAAATGAAAAATATTTCATCGTTTGAATTATCTAGTTTCATGGCGGTTCCATTTCTATTCGAACTCCGTGCACTAATGGACTGGATATGGACAGACACGTCCATGACGTTGTCAGACTGGCTTAAATTGGAAGATATCTTTGCACATATTTTTCAATTAAAATGTCAACGAAGGGTTGAGCGAGAATATCCACAAGGTCGTGGGCTCCCAAAATCACGTTGGTCCAAATATGCCATTGGAGGAAGTTCACTCTTTATTATAATTGCCATCATTTGGTTCCCACTCGTTCTCTTTGCACTCGGGAACACTGTCGGCCTTCCTAATCTACCCAAAGAAATGAATATTCAAATTACAATTGGGTCATATCAACCCATATTCACAATGTCCGCTCAAAATCATTCACTACTTAGGTGGGTATTTGAGAAAAACAATGTTTTTAGTTGATTTTCTGGCTGAAACTGAAACTGGCGTTATATCAGTCCATGTAAATACGTATTTCTAAAAATCACCATAAAACTGCGTAGATTCAACACACGGGATTGGA
Source organism: Ceratophysella denticulata (assembly GCA_034694925.1). Lineage (NCBI taxonomy): Eukaryota > Metazoa > Arthropoda > Collembola > Poduromorpha > Hypogastruridae > Ceratophysella > Ceratophysella denticulata. The sequence continues at coordinate 18,580 of JAQFYT010000123.1, forward strand.
AAAATTTCTTGGCATCATACCGCGGAGAAAAAGAAGCTCTTTATTTTCTGAATAACTACGAATCAGAAGACTCAGTCGCGGCTCAGTTCAATGGAAATTCGGATGCAGTTTGGGGTATTTCACCTCCAGCTCGTTCGAGCCTCGTTGAAGACCTGGAATCCACTAATCCGATATCTGTTCGGTTCTCTTGGACTGTTATCCGGGAAAACCCAAGTGGAGGGAGTGGGAAAGAAAAACGGGAAATAAATCTTCCACCTGGGGATGACAATAGACGGAAATTGGTCCAAATGATTAATGGGAATTACACTGCACCAATTCTTATTAAACATCTCTTTCCGAAATTTCTTAAAATTTCAAATAATGGGAAAGCAATTGCTGCTGATAAAATGAAGAAAGGTATGCCCGTAGCAGAAACCTTATTCTTTATGCAAATGCGACAAAGTAAACTTCAGACTAAACTGAAGTCCTTAATTCACAGGATCCAATGAGAGCTATGTATTTCGTAACTTACACCTGAGCCTTAAACGTGAGTCAAACTCGACGGGACTGGAATGGTGGGATGTGGAAGAGGTTTGTAATCCCGAATTTGACACCCTGCCGCTCGATGACCACTGCAAACCAGGAAAAGAAGAGCATTTAAATATGTACACTTTTAATGAGAAAACATTTCCACCAACACTCTCTTTCATCTCGGGCGGGGGGTAATTGCATTTTGCACTTCTAGTTTATCTCTCCATGTATAAAAGTATTTGTGTCAAAATTTACAAAATATATTGTGTTTTGTTTCAGAATTATCGGATTATATACTACACTTGTATTGGTTGCGAGTAAATTCGTGAGAAGTTTCTTTGCTGGAATCTCATTCCTCATCATGTTTGATGACATGCCGAACGTTGATAGGATATTTCAAGTAAGCATTGAAATTCAGGTTATGGGTTTTTGGTGTGGGTTTAATGAAAATTCAAATATGGTTTTAATTATGGTTTTCAATTCCCTATAGCTCTGCTTGGATGTTTACTTGGTTCGTGAGAGCGGTGAATTGGCCCTTGAAGAAGACCTATTCGCAAAACTGATATTCTTGTATAGATCCCCAGAAACTCTGATAAAGTGGACGAGGCCGAAACGTGTTCCTATTACTGGGGAAGACGATGATACGCACACACAGGCTAATATCCTGCCGCCATTTCAACAACAACAGTTGCCTTAAATATTCTTGCCTTCTTGCCCCCTTTGTTCCTAATAATTAATTGCCTTTGACTTGTTGTTGTTCATTGTTATATGTAGTCTAGTAATTTATCAAACTATTCCCATACATTAGCATAATGTATCTGTTTTTCGCGTGTCTTCCTTTTTGTGTGCCTTTGAGTCATTAAATAATCAATTGATGAATGGATTTGTTACAACATATATATGAAGGAAAAGGTTCTGCAGTACATTGAAGAATTCATTTACTGGTACCGCTATTTTGTGAACTTTCGGTGCCTATCGGCGTTAAATCCTCGAACCAACAGGAAGGAGTATCCATCTATGATACTGCATTAATGAGCGACAGACGCGTTTGACTTAAATACACAAATTACAATACAGAGTAGAGTTGATGGATAAGTTGTTTCCAAAACGAACCAAATTGCGATTGGGAGCCATGTTAGAGATTGCATTGCAGGTGTACATTAACCCGGCTTAGTAAAAAAAAACTTTGCATTTTCACAAATTCCAACAGCGTGGGATCATCCGCGAAAAGTCTGTCTCGAGAAAAGTGGGACAAACCCTGTCTCATCTGAAGAAAAGGCATATAAATTCCCTAAAAGATCTCTTGAAGATTCCACAAAGCCGTTAGCCTGGCTTTGTCGAAGGCAAACAGGGCGAGCATAGTACTTCCATGCTGCAAATCTTAATGATGATCAGATCACTGAACCCTCTTCTGCTGCGTCGAGATGAAGATGCACCTGTTACCTAGGGTGACTCCCTAACCCTGGCAGCTTGGACTGGACTGGACTCCCTAATATTCGTCGAGTTTAATTGGAGCTTAGCATTTTAATTATTTACCAAACTATACGATAGAAGGTATTGTTGAAGAAAGGAAGCCTGATACATGCTAAAATATATCTGTACCCACTTGTGCTGGAAACATGGATTTCCTTAAGATTTTGTATTTTAAAACTTAGCCACAAATGACTATTACGAATAATTTATAACGAATTTGATGGCATTTAATAGGTATTAGACGGTATTATCTGAAATGAACTTACGACAGACAGACAGACAACATGATGGAATCCTATGAGTCCCTTTGTCTACCCGACCGAACGAGCTTTTCCGTGTTAGCTAAACGACGCCGTGTATGGGAATTATGGAATTAAATCTTTTTAAGTGAATGAGCTTGTTCTCCTGAGTGAGTGGGTGGTTTGCTTTTGCTGTAGACGGGTTTTGATGAGCAACCGCGTCTCGGTCAGAATGAAATTTGCGGAATGAAAACCAGCTTCAAGGGGACACAGAAGACCCACCCCATATAAAAAGGCTGAACTCAGATCGGGCCAGAAGTTCATTCAGGAATTGACCGTCTGGCCATAATATATTTATTCCAACATGAAGCCGTTACTACTGGTACAATAATTACAATAATTAATTACCAATTAATATTATTCTCAGTTTATTCAATTTTAATTATAATCCTCAGATATTTGTTCTGGCTCTTGCTCTTGCAAGCGGAAACGTTATTCCAGAAGAAATTCTAGACGCAGCATCGGAAGAAGAGTTACCAGGTTCAAGCAGAGAACCAAAGATTTTCTTCAATCGCGGATGGGGATGGAGAAGGCAACCGGAAACTGTTTACATTAGTTACCCACAGAAGGGTTGGGGTGGAGGTGGAGGGGGCGGTGGATTTGGTGGAGGTGGAGGTGCCATTGCTATTGGTGGTAAGTTACCGGAAATACTTCATCTTTCATTCCATGGTTTCGTTTCGGTACATTCCGAGGTTTCGTCGAGCATCACGGTTCACGGGCAAATGAATTTTCCAGGGTTCGGCGGAGGTGGACACGGAGGTGGAGGATACGGAGGGGGTGGGTACGGAGGCGGTGGACATGGGGGTGGTGGCTACGGAGGCGGTGGACATGGGGGTGGTGGCTACGGAGGTGGCGGATTTGGAGGTACGTACTTGCATCATCTACATCAATCTGCGAGCACAATAACGATCAATCAGCAACAGTCTGAAAGAGGTTAAAATTTGACTTTCCATAATGCAGGAGGAGGATTTGGCGGCGGCATAGGCGGAGGTGGTGGACATGGAGGTTGGGGTTGGGGCGGTAATCAAGGGGGCGGAAACTTTGGAGGCGGCGGTTTCGGGGGTGGCGGTTTCGGAGGTGGTGGCCACGGAGGTGGTGGCTACGGAGGCGGGGGCCACGGTAAGGAGCAAAATTTTACACCTAACTCGGTGCACAACTTTCGATACAAACGCGACCGAACTTACTCTAGCGGTATTGGAAACCATTCAATATATTCACACCGGTGTATTTAATAGGTGGAAAGAAGGGTCACAAGAAGGGTGGCGGAGGTGGCGGCTATGGAGGCGGTTATGAGCGCGGTCTTTCTCAAGATGACTACGTGATTGACCGAGCTTTCCTTCAAGACGATGACGTGTTCGATGATGGTCCTGTTGTTGGTGGATTCCATGATGAGCCCGTGGGACCATTTCACTACGAACCCAACTTTCTCGCTCATCACTACGACTATTAACTTATAGTGCTTCTATGAATACTATGTCACACAAACCGCCGTTTAATTTATTGTAATTAATCAATTTAATAAAAAGAGAATTACCAGAGACTAAATTGGAAAGAACGAACCGTGTGGCCTTGGTACCTGCACTTTGAAAAACATTGCGTACCGGCTCGTAATTGAGCGTGTTCTACTGCCACATTTCTGATCTGAAGAATTGATTTATTTGACCTGCTCTCTGAGTGAATCTCATAATTTATGCTAACGAGAATTCTAAAGCTCTTCAATTTTCGGTGCATCATGTCCTGTTACGATTCTATATAATTTAGGGAATTCGAGACTCAATTTAAGTCTACAACATCAGGCTAAAGCAGGTTACACTTGTTGTACAATATAGACGCCCCTTACGAGAACCCAGGATTTTTTAAACTAACACTATAGCCAGGCAGGCAGCATTATTAGTTGAACTGCAGCTACTACTATGTACAGTACTACGTGTACAACTGGTATGAAATGAATAATATGTAAATGCAAATTGAAACAATCCTCACGAGCATGAGAACAACTTTGAAATGGTACATGTGTCAAAGAAACGCAAAAGCCGGATTACTTTAAGTTGAAGGGGGCATTTCTTGAGTCAAATAGGTTGAAAAGTGGAAATAAGATTCCTGTAATGAATAAACCTTATGGAACACAATTTTAAGATTAGCTTTAAGCAGATAATGCGGAGCCTAAAATCCCATTGCTGCATAGTGCTTAATTGCAATGTTGTACATATTACATGGCTTTAGATTCCGTCGTTATTAAAAAAAAACAGTACAGATATAAGAAAATTGCAGTACAGCAGAAAGAGTTTCAATTGCATTTTTCGGCAAACCTACAGAAATTCAGAATTTTCAGCACTTAACTTGTGTACACAACAATGAATAATATGGATGGGACGGTGGCCGTTTTATGCTCACAACGGGAGAATCAACTGAAATGTTAGATTGAGTAGAAATTAGGAAGCTAGATCTAGCCTTTTTCAAACACAAAAAATCAGCATCGAAATCCAGATGGGAAATGCCATTAGTATTTTAGCTACATTTCCCTCTATGTAGTACTAGTAATTTACACGAAATCTATTACCTTTAATTTTAGTTTTTTAAAATATCAACCAAATATATTATTGTGTGGAAGCGGAAATAAATGGTGGTATGAAAAAAACTGAAATGTCCTTTTGCCCACGATGATGTTCATGATTGAACTACCTTTTTTTAATTTATCAACCCTAAAGAATTAGGTTTTAATTTCAAGAATGGATTTTAAGAATCAATTATTACAGCAGCTGCATAACTAGAGTCAGATTGACGGTAATTATTCCTACGTTTATACCTATTGAATTTTATTATCCTTTTTATTAACATTGTAAATATTATTGGAGTGACATTTAAGTTAGTTTTAGCATAATTGTATTTATTTATTAGTTTGAAGTCAGGTGAAAGCTGGTTGTTTAGCCTACGACTCTATTTTATCATCGATTTCTAAATTAAACGGCGAATTCTAACTCATCTTCAGTAGTCACTGATTTATCATTTGCATAACTAACGATAAAGAAGAGTACCATTGACATTTAGCGACGGTCAATCAACTCATGTGTTATTGCCTTTAGATTGTTTGAAGAGTTGACTTCTCTAGATGAGCCCTTGTCTGCTTTCTCCGCATGAGAAAGCCCTCATTCCCTATCCCAACCAACAGCACCTAACACCGAAGTAAATAATACACTCATATTACATGATTTTAGGAAAACGCTTTGAAATTTTGAATATTAGTTTTTTAGTGCAGAAAAAACACAGAAAAATAAAACTATTAACACACCTAACACTTCACTTCGTGCCGGAGTCCAGTGTCTGGTCTACGCTTTCAAACACTTAAATAAGGTCAAATCAAATAAAAACGGCACTGTCGCATTGGGCAGGTATTTTCTATTGTTATTTCAAATGAGTGCTGAAAAATTAACATCTGGCTCATGTGGGCTGACGCCAAATTGTCTGGCCTACATAGAATGCTGAGGCTACCCCGTACGATCATGATCTGGCTATCGATCAACACTTTCATAAATTAGGCTTATTGTGGCAGACGCGGATTTCAGAGTCGAATTTTCATGCTCAGCAGTAACTAACGATTTTCAGGTGTATTAAATTGCATTAAGCCAGTATAAATATTTTAATTCTATAATGAGTCGTTCGATTTCATCCGGGTTGGATTTGCACTTTCGCGAATTATTTAAAAAATTTAAATACCTTATATACGCTCGAACTCACTAAAGATGATCATATTCAATGTATATGTATATCAATAGCTTCTGAATATATTTCCAACTAAGCTCGACGAGCGTTTTCCAATGCAAACAGAACATATTCTCAATTCCCATAGCGTCAAGTACCTCCAGTCGGATAGTCGGATGAGCCTTAACGATGCCAAAATGACACATTCTCCTAATAAATTCCAAGGAACAAGTCGTGTGAATGAATCGTCTCATCCCAAGTTCAAGCGTTCAAAGTGTCAGAAGGCTCTCCTTGTCCTGACTATGTATGTACTCAACTAAAGAGTTATACCCACATAGCACTCAAAACTAAAAAAACCTGTTATTTCTTTTTACCCATTAATTTTCTTGCGAAGAGGTCTTTGGACGACAAAAATCTACAAGTTTTCCCCCAAAGAATCTTTCAAACTCGAAACCGAATTAATTCATGCGTCGGGTTTACTACAATGGCCTGGGAAATGCCCCCGCGAGACTTGTCACCGTAATTCTTAAGTTCAAAGTTCATGACTGACGAACAAATACAATGCTGATGAGAAATATAGAACATCATTGCATCGGAAAATCAGAAAGTGTTAGCCGAATTAGTTCTGGCCGATTGAACGTAAATGTTGATTGTTTTACATGTTGTTGACTCGACGAAATTGAACCCAGAAGGAGCAGCGTAAACTCTGAATGAAAAGGAAGCCAGAATACAGAATAGTTTGGGTCCGCACAATAATGATGATGACCAACCGTTAATTTGGATTTTGTACATAGTTAATGTAAGTCTACTCCCTCGGCCGCGTAAGAACAGGAAGAATGAAAAATGCTGCTATAACACAAAAACCTGTTTCAATAATTTTTTGAGGTTGTTGGACGAGGACTACGGGGCCGGAGCTGCTTGTGTATGCATGGACTCCTGAGATCCGGACACACAAGAGGAGAGTAGATGCTCTGACCGCTTCTTCATGTCCTCCCTTGACCCCGCGTATAAAAAGCTCTTGCCGGCCCGACTCTGCCCAATAGACCCTCTCAGACACTGAGAGGACTCAGTGCACAAGTTTCAGTTTCAACCGAACGGACAGCCCAAGCACTGGGCTCAAGGAATAATCATGATCAAGTATTTGGTAAGCAAAAAAGCTCTTTTATATTCCTTAATTCTACCCAAAATAAAGTTCAGAAACTAGAATTTCAAATCGGATTTAAATTGCTGGATAATGATAAAATGATTAACCTTATCTCAGAATTTTGCATATATATCGTATTTAGATTTTTATTTTAAAAATATATTTTAAATTTTTATTTTTGCATTCAATTTCTTGGAATATATTGAGAATTTATTTGGGACTTTGTTCCTATTATCTGGATCCAACGTTTCTATAAAAGATTTTGGGATTTGAAAAACAATAATCGTAATCGGAATTAAGAGAAATAAATTGGTCACATTTAGGAAAATCTAATATAACATTTTGATTCACTTTTAATCAAACATATTTGACCCCGACATTGAGGCAATCGTGATAAACATTTCCTGGAACTTATGGAATCTTAGAATTCGGTGTAATTTGTAAATTTTTGAACTCAATCCAAATGGGTGGGTACCTGAGTCAGTAGTTGTCTTTAGATCACTTTCATCATTATCATTGACTTTCTCGACAGGGCTCAAAGTTAGGCATTGTGTAGCATTTTGGTGAAATTCCTTGACAAGTTGACGGGTCTCATCGTTCGTGAATGATAGCCTTTCCACTATTAATTAGGCATTCAAGAATGCTTCGCCAAGTTCATATTATTGAACCCCAGAAACGGGTTTAGAGTTTTGAGTTCAGTCAACTTTTGGTCCGAAGAGATAGGAGATAGTATCAAAGCATCCCATCATGGGATAAGAACCGGTTTTTTACATGAATAATGCGTTGGTACTGGGATGGAAACAATAAGAAACCGGACAGAGCACTTAGACACACGGATTGAACTCGAGTGTTCAAAGAGGTCAATCCTCTTTTATCCCCAGTACATGACCCCGTATCCCACATCAACACTCAAATAACCGGTCTTAACACCAACAGAGTCCACGCTCAGTTCTTAGATTATAACTATAACTTGACAAAATAAGAAATGCTAGGAAGTGCTCTCATTGAGACTTTTCACTTATACATAGTCGTGTTTGTATGTATGCAAATGAATACATCCTTCCGTTTAGATATTATTAGGGAATACCCGGAAATGAAACCTTCCGATTAGCAGTAAACCAAGTTGTGATACTTTTCCTATAGCTCAATGTAAACCAATTCTTTGAAATTTGAAAGTATCCAGTTATTATGTCGATTATTTTTATAGTCTTTGTCTGAAGTTAAGTTAATTTCATCGTGTTTGTTTTTGTGGGGTGTCATTATAGGTCCCGATTGGTGGGCTGCTCCTGCTGGCAGTGTTCCTGAGCACGGCCCGTTGTGACGATGAGACGGACAAGTCTGAGGACTTAGAGGCTCAAGACTTTCTCTTCCGCCCAGTCTACATCCGCTACGGCTACCATCCACACAACTCATACGGATGGAAGGGATCCGGCGGCGGCGGTGGAGGCGGTGGACTCCAGGGCGGCGGTGGACACCATGCCCCCTACGGCTATGGATGGGGATCTTATCACCGTACGTTTGCTACACGATCCATCACCAACATCCATCCATTAACACGCCGACGACGGGTATTCTAACTTCATATTTTACTTGTGCTTTCCAGACGGCGGCGGTGGTGGTAACAAGAAGGCCCAGAAGAAGAAGCGAAAGGCCCAGAAGAAGAAACAAAAGCAGAAGAGGAAGGCACAGAAGAAGAAGAATAAGAAGGTATAATTTGAATCGAATACAATTTGCTCTATTCAACTCCGAAAAACAAATATACTAATTATTGAACTCTTGACCTTTCCAGGGAGGCGGACAAGGATGGGGTGGATGGAGCGGAGGTGGACAAGGTGAGAAGCCGGGGCAATTATATGCCTGATCTTATTATGCTTTGCTAACGTGTCGCTCTAGAATTTCGGTTCATTTTAAAGCGAATAATTACGCTATACGGTATTTCTTGCCCAGATTTGTGATATTTTGTTTTCATGAGAAATGCAAAAATTCGTGACACGCTGCGCTTATAAGTGCCTTAATGAATGTCAGGGTCTCAAAACAAAATGAAACTAATCATATGAAAATCTTTTATTCTTTTCACGGGTGGCGGTCAAGGCGGAGGTGGAGGTGGAGGATATGGTGGTTATGGAGGATATGGTGGATTTGAAGAGTAAATATCCACCTTAATCGGCCTTAATTGAACCATTGATCTAATCAAAGTCCGCTGACACCCGCTCAACAAACTCTCAACCAGTGACAACAATGAAATGGCTTTACAATTTATTTATTTAATACACCCACAACGAAACAACAGAATGGAAAAAATACCTTTGTTAAATAATATTAAAAATTAGTAATTTATTTTCCACTGCCCCAATTTGAATTTTATTTGTTAAATTGTTTTTTGTTAAATTTGTTGAATCTAAAGAAAAATGCATTTTTATTAAAAGAATACAAATAAAAAAATATAAATAACTGAGTGCTACTCGTTTATTTTGCGTCAAAGATGAGAAATTTTTCAAGAAAATACATCTGGAGAAAATTCAAAAGAAATCATACTCAGAATATTATTTAACAAATATAGGCAAGTTTAGGTTGAAATTTTAGAATATGTCATTGACCGGGTCCACTTTGACAGGGTCTTTTCGAGGTCATCCATTTGATTTTCTAAGGCATTCTCAACGCAAGTCCGGTTTTGCCAAAGGGCTTTTCAAAAGTTCAATAATTTTCTACGTGAAAACTGGCTTTGTTAGTATGGAACCCCGAGGAGGGGTGGGCCAGTTGAAGATGATCCGTTTTGCAATTATATACGTGTTCATGAAGGAGCTTCTGCTCCTCCGGTCCAACGACCTCCTCGAAATTCATACACACCCATCCCGAGAAACAAGAATTATTCAAAAACCGGATTAGAAGAAGTCAGCTTAAAATTTTTTATATCAGATTTAAAGGCTTAATAAAAATTCCATAATCTTAAAACGTAGCAGCTCAAATATGCGTACGTTTAATAGCCCAATGAATTGTTATGACAAAACTTACATTGTATTTTTAGTTGAACTTTTGACTACAAATGTCATCTAAAATTTGACGTAAAATCTTACGCGATGTGGTAGTGTTAGGATAAATCGAATTATCGGTAAATATGTACAAAAATTCTTGAGAATTTGTTCTGGTGAAAGCAAGTGAAAGTTGGGTTTGTAATTAGGATTTTAGATCCGTTGCAGTGTGCAAGTAAAAGCTCTCAGCTTAGGCTGCAACGTTGTACTGTATACTTAATTAACCTGGAATAGTTACATTTAAATCCGAAGGATACTTCACTATCTAATTCTGACACTCGCCGTGCTAGTACAAAGCTTAATCATTGGTAAATATTCAAGCGACAAGTGAAATTCTTTTTGGTGAAAGCTGAGTGAAAGTCGTATATATGACGACTTACTTCGGATCATTTCTGGTTTCTCTGTAAAACTGTCATTTTATCGTGAAATCTGGCGTACCTATTTTTGAGTTTTTAGGGTTTTCACGTTTTCAGTAAAGATTTTATAAGCGGAGCAGAAACTTTCGTAACTTTCACCTACGTAACCCTAATTAGGGGTGAAGTATTTTGTAAAATTCCACCAACTTAACCCTGAAACTAAAAAGGTCATGCATTTCGTAGATTTAATTCGACATACGTAACGCGGCACGTAGGAATTTTTAATTGACGGGCTACGTAAGCTAACACAGGTTACTTCGAAATTCTTTAGCTTCTTAATTCTGGGGTTACATACATTATAGAATTTCACAGTATTCTTGACAATTAATTCAGGGATTACGTGTAAATGTTATATCTTTCATATTTAAGTGTATTGGACATTGAATCTGATCATATTTTTTATTATTTATTATTTTTTTCTAGTTGTCAAAACAGTCATAGGACTTGGAGATTGTGTTTAACTCCATGATGATGATGCTGCAAGGAGTGGAATGAACCCTCATGAAAAAAATTATCCTGCCAGCCACTTGCGTTGTGGATTCAGGAACCGGTTGTTTCTCTGTATTTCCATTGAAAATTCCGATGTCCCTGAATGCTATCTTAAAATAATAATAAAGATTCACAAATGCTCACAAATATTAAGCCTTTGTGCATGGATGCAGAATTTGTCTCTGTGTCGTAGATATCGTCTATGAGCTCTGCAATGGTGTATAATGCAAGAATTAGAACCGAATCAAAATTATAGTGACACACGAATTACAGAGATGTGCATATAATTTGAATTGGGAAGTGCATTTCCGGTTACTTTCAACAGAGAAAGTTTACGTTGTAGACACCGGTCATTAGTAATGTCACCTAATCTATTAGTATTACCTAAATAAATTTCAAATTGTAATTCAGTAAAAAATCTCGACCCAACCGGATCCAACTCGATATGTATTCGAATTATTTAGTTGCAAATGGTAGTTGTCTATGAATTAGTACCTATAGCTCTGCTTGTTTCGAAAGCTAAATAGCTTGTCAAACAAACTACATTGACCACAAAGAGTTTAATTTCATGACTTTGGGTTAGGTTATTGTCACAAGAAGGCTCAAAACCCATACCAGACCTTCCAGGGGCTCGAAATACAAAATGGCCCAAATATTTCAATTCATTTGCCATATTGGAAGCAAAATCCTCATGGTACCAAACCAAACGTAGTAGGTTAGAAAGTACTGGCAGTGATCCCACTAGTGGCGAATCGTGTATGAATTCTGCGCATTTTGTGGCTATTACTGTTACTTACTGGCTACATATCACGAAGCATTACAGTTCGTTTCAGTAAATGTAGCTCTAATTTGAAAGGGGCGATTATATTTGTATTTTAAATTATTGATAAACCGTTGATAAGCCACGGCGATCATTACATGTACTCGTATATACAGTGGTTGGTCATTGGGATCATGTAGATTCTGAGATCGAAGTGGTCACAATGTCTTTTTCTGAAGTTAGATACGCAGTGTATCTTAAAATGATATTTTCTAATAGATGACTTACCGGACAGAATAAAGTTGAATGTCATGAAATCCACGAAGAAGTCTGGGAGGAATGAACCCGGTCGACTGCCAAACTGCCAAGTTTTATATATTATGAATTCCTTACTTTAGTTAAAGCTCGTGTGGGAAACCGGTTCCGTGAACACGAGAGAAAAGCAACTGAAGAAATGATATTGTAAATATAAAAGCTATCCTCGCACCCCGCTCCCGAATCTCATTTCACTTTCAACCACTGCAGGGAAAAGGAGCACAATCATGAGAGCTTCTACTATCGTAAGTTAAACATAAAAACCATAATTAAGTTTATCTTGAGAATCTTCAGAAATTTAAAATGTATTCAATATGGTCTAAAGCTGGATAATTAAAATTTAGGCACTCGTTTTGTGCGTTCTGGGCTCTGCCTCGGCCCAATACTACTACGCGGATGACTATGAGGACGTTGATCATCAATACGGTCCGAGCTGGGACTGGGACTGGATCCCGCAAGGACCCTACGGAAGGTCATCCAGGGGTCACAAGGGCAACCGCGGAGGTGGCGGAGGTCATGGATGGGGTATGCTCTTTTTCCCAGTCCTTAGAAGTTTCATGGTAAAATGTAAATTATAACCTAACATAAATCTGGCACTCTAGGCGGCGGTATTCAGATAAGGTACGGTCAAATCGGTGGACACCACGGAGGAGGTGGTGGTGGAGGAGGCGGTCATGGATGGTCCGGCCCACAGGAAATTCATCACTACGCCCCACCAGTGCTCCACGTCGGGCCACCACCGACTATTTACCAAGGCCCACCCCGCTACGTCACTGAGTACTACCCAGTCGAAATCCAGGTGGGTTGAATCGAAATAATGCTATAAGTTGGCTGGTATATTGAATACATTAACGAATGATTAATTAATTTACAGGGTCACGGCGGCGGTGGCGGTGGCGGTGGATTTGGTGGAGGTGGCGGTGGCGGCGGTTTTGGTGGAGGTGGATTCGGTGGAGGCGGCGGTGGCGGAGGGCAAGGTGGCGGAGGCCATGGATGGGGATGGTAATCTGCAATCAGTCATCACTCATTTCAGCAAGCCTTAAATAGTTTCGGACACGGCACGGCTTCACTTTAAAACGGACATGGAACCAAGGAAATACGGAAATGGAACACTTGGACACAACGGAATACAGTTCAATGCACTACAGATACTATGAAGAAACATGAGAGGGGCCCAGTTTTAACTTTTTAAAAATAAAAATTAAAGCAAATCTTATCCTCGGAAAGTAAATAGCGAGGAATATTCGTGGAAATATAGTTAAATAAATGCAAATGTATATCAAAGAATATACCAAAAATAACAAAAAAAAACATGGAGTACCAGCATTGTTTATTTCTTGATCTCTCAATTTGATAACTTGTTGGAATATCCGTCCTAGGAAGATATCCACGATGCCGTATTTTAGAAACATACAGTAGTTTACCCATAACTCATGCTCATCAACGTGAAGCTTTATGTTAGTCAAGCAAAGCAAGTGCGTACATGAAACCGAATCGCACAGAGACGAGATAAATGCAAATTCTTGTAGGTAATTCTTGTAAGACTTGAATTATTTCCAACGAATCATCATCAATCATCCTTCATGTTCAAGAAAGCTCATTGAACTATCCTGCTAAATTTCCCATATTTTTTTACCTGCCGTCGTATGAGGATTTAGGTATCTTTCAAAAAACTGGAATATCCGGTATCTCTCATGAATCACCGACCCTGGCTGGACTCCTTCAAGGACTGCTCCTGCTTGGTTTCCAGTGAACTTAAAAAATACGACGACACGCCTTCGTGATGTCGTCAGTCATGTTGTCAAAATAAGACAAAAATACAAGTATGCGGCTGCTTAGGCTTAGCAAGCACATACATTGATGAAAACGATCGTTTATTCACTAATTGTCTTTCAAATATTGAATAATTTATGAATTTCATATGGATTTTCCATTCAAGGAATTTGTTGCGTGATCAATTTGTCCAATTGCATAGGTATTGCATTAAATACAACTGCTTGCTGTTTTTTTACTATTTGTTTGACTATTCAAAACAAACATCTGGAAGTTGATTAGTATTCTGGAATATTCTCGAGGAAAATCACAATTCGACTTCATTCTGACGAGCAATGCATAAACAAAAGATGCAAACATCAGTGAAAACTCGTTTTCGTCTCGAATATCAAAAAGACGTGTTGTGTCCAGGGAAGATGTGAGCAGAAGATGGGAAGACGATTATCAGAGTTCATTTCCCTTTCAAACCGTTTGTACTGTAGCATAAGAACTTTGATATACACACAGTACAATACATTATTTGGTCATTGTTCTGTTCAGGTGCCTCGTTCGACCGATATATAAAAAAAACTGGGCAGTTGTTCCTGAGGGCCACAAACAAGGCAAATAACTCCCAAAAACTCGTTTCCAGCTAAAGCTACTCGGGTTTTGCAATTAAATGAGCATTTGAGATGAGTGACTTATCATGGGCCGCGGCGAGTTCATTTCCCTTTTCATTATATCCACGCTTTACTTATTGCAAACTGGACTTAAGCTTATAAGCTTCAAGAAAACGAGTTTCTTAGCACAGTTGAATGTACGCAATTTTATTTTTTCCAAAATATATTCATCAGTTGAATAAGTATAAAGCTTATATAAAGCCTGCCCACAATTTCATTTTCAAATTCAGAACGAATTCATACGTTTGAGTGAGCAGAGGGGTATAACTACAACCAAAGTTCCAATACCAGGTCTAAATAGCCTTCATTTTGTTACAAAATGAAGGTTCTACTTGTAAGTACTTCTATACATATTTATTTAGCATTTCTGTCAGTTGAGAAATACCAGGCATTATTCCGATTCCCGGAAGCTTTTCATTTCCTAGTTTTTCAGCACGGGCATTGGTCATTGCTTAAACGTCCTAAACGTTGAATATCCAAGAATTCGCAAACCGCACATGGTCAACTTGTATGTAAATGTCTGTCTGTTCTGATTTACTTTTAGAGCTCCCTGGTCCTGACTACGGTCTGCTTGACGGCAGTCCTAGCCCAGTACTACTACGACTCACCCTGGTCACCACACTACGCCTCGAGCTATGAAGTGGACGACTATGCTCCAGACTACGCGAGCCCCTATTCCTTCTACGACGATGAGCCCAGTAGCTTCCGACAGGGTAGGGGCGGTGGAAAAGGCGGGTTCTGGTACTACTGGGGTCCTGGCTATGGACAGAAAGGCTGGGGCGGCGGCGGTGGACAAGTACTCGGCGGTGGACTAGGAGGAGCCGGTGGAGGATACGGCGGTGGCGGCGGTGGATACGGTGGTGGTGGCGGAGGATATGGCGGTGGTGGATACGGAGGTGGTGGTGGAGGTGGCGGCGGCGGCGGCGGTGGTGGTGGCGGTGGACACGGATGGGGCTGGAAACCTCGCCCAGTCAAATACATCAACCATCATCCACCAAAGTTTCCCTACTCACCCGTAAGAACATTGGCAGTCGCTATTAACCAATGAATTAGGAATAAATAGAATAGTAAACTTAATAAATTTTTAAATCTATTCCAAAACAGCCTCCAATTATCCATGCTGCCGGACCAATCATTAAACGACATCAACCCTACTACGTCCATAAGCCAAAGGGGTACGTTGATTACACTAGATAATTGATTGGTTAATTTTACGCGTTTTTAATTAGCGGATTTAAATGTGAATTATGTTTTAATTGTGTTGTTTATTTACGCAGATGGGGCTGGAAATAAACTGGAACCTGATATTAGGCCGGTAGAAATTACAATGGAGACTCAGAGGACTGTTTTTATTAAAACTTACAAATAGATAGAACAATAGAATGCAAAATATACTCTCTCAAACCGCTCATGTATTCTATAATTGTGTCTCAAAATATGTGAAAAAACTACTTGAAACTGAAAAAGGGGTATTAAAGTTAGAGTGAAAATGTTAAAGTGAATGCAATAAAATAAACGTTCGTTGAACTAACTGTTCCAAAATGATTTGTAACCTACGTGTTTTTGGGTATTAGAATTTAGAATTCATCCAAAGATCCTTGACCATTACATGACTTAAGAGTTCAATCTTAAATATAACCACGTAGGAGGAAGCTGCGTGCATGTATGGGTGCGTGCGTGGTGCGTGCGGCCCGGTATGGGTGTGATTGGTCTATTCTTGGAATTCAAATTTTTTTGATAATTTCAAAAATTTTCAACAAGTAAACAAACATTAAACAACTACAGGGCGACAACGCGACGGGCCATGGTTGCCATGGCCACACAGGCTAGTTATTATATAAGATAATAGAAGACATGCAGTAGCAGCGAATCGTAGTACATACGTATAACATTTATAGGTAACAAAACGAAACCATTGACAATGTGCTGCAGAAAAGTTAGCTTTGCCATGGCTTCCATGTATGGTACAAGTTGCCCACTCGACAGCGAATCAAATGACAGGATTTGACTTGGCCAAGAACATGTTTTCGTTCCCTCCTGTTTTGAATATTCCGAAGTGCTTCCAGCATTTTTTATTCGAACTGCGATGAGACGTCGTACAGGCTTGACATGATGATTCACATTTGGAAGAATAGAGTAGATGCGATGCGGCCATCACCACAGTGGTTACCACTGCAAGTCCTACTAAGGCACTCAATTTCTGTCTCAAGCGCACAACAGCAAAAAATCCGAAAATGAATCCAAAAAATACACAGAATAAGCAGTGTGTTTCGATTCCAGAATTGAAATCCTGATTCAGAATATACATCCCTCTGTAATGTTTGATTATTTTCCCAATGGTCATTTTTTCGTTCTGAGAATCAGGTTTCGTCCATTCAAAGCTCAAAACAGGGAGGTTGGGTTTAATCAGGGTATGTATAATATAAAGGGTAAGGAAGGTTGAGAGAAATGTGTGTGGGGGGGTTATATGGTATAGCAAACGC
>JAQFYT010000124.1:0-35555 GCA_034694925.1 Ceratophysella denticulata
CTTTATCAGACTTGAGTCCAAAATAATCAAGTCATTTGCCTACACCACCGAGTACCTTTAGTATGAACCCAGGTAGTTCATACTTGGCATCTAACTGCTCTCTAGATAAGGTAGCCGAGTCGTAGTCACGCCATTAGCATAAACTTTACTTAGTTTCATTATTTTAGCATTTGATGAATTCGCCGTTAATACAGACTGAGCTTGCCTCAACTAGGGACGATTCATTATTCAAGGCTAATTTTGTGTTTAATAAGGGAAATTTTCAACTCGAGAGAGGGAAATTCTGTCATATTTCTAGGGAAACTTTTTCTAGGGCAACTTTCTGTATTTAATAAGGGCTAGATTAAATGCCAGCCATAATCTTTGCCTCGACTTTGAATGTAAAAACGAGACAGTAAATAAAATAATTGCATTTATAATACAGTATATGATTTATACATACAAACCTGGTGTCCTTTTTGGTTGATTGGAAGTGCAATTACAATGCGCGACTGAAATATGATTGCAAGGAAATAAACACATGGTGCCAAATTGTCAGATTTGTTTTTACTACGAAGTTACAATACATAATGTGCTATCTTTATCTGTATAGCGGATAATCACGCGATAACCCAGAGTTGTATAAATAGCTAGAAAACTATCAAGCATGTTGAGATGAACGACAGTTAAACATTATTGACTCGCAACTAAAAAAATATGTTATGTTCGACACGCTGGTGATTTGACATGGTTCAAGTGATAATGTATCACATGAAACGGAAGAAACGTAAATATTGGTTTAGAACAATAAATTATCTAAGAGAGAACCATGTGTATGCCATGGTTAGGTTATTGCCTATTGGGATTAGATCAGGAATTACCGAATTATAAGAGCGTGTTACAGTAGTGTAGGTTGTTCGTGGCTGGAGTATAGTGAACTGTAGTAAAATCAGTGCATTGATAACTGTCAAGAAGTAATGGCCTAAGTTCCATATAACAGTCAATAGTTCTTGTAGATTAGCCCTCCCACTAATTATCTTAGCCTAGAGCACTATTCTGAAAGAAAAACAATTAACAACTATATCCATTTCTGTATTCTATATGTGTCATTATATATGTAGATATTATATGCGTACTAAAACCATTCTACCCCAAATTCCTTTGATTTGCTTATACTTGGAAGTAAGTTTTAGTAAATAAAACGCAGTGATCAAGTTCAAGTGCAGGGAAACACCGGAAACTGGAAGATATTTCCAATCAAATACTAACTCTTGAATTAGTAACAGTGGAATACAACATCCACATATACCTACTCAAATTTTTTTTAGTGTACTTATCTCAACTTTAAATGTACTATTACAATTATGTACGCTAATTTACATACGAATTAAACCAGGCCAGTTTTTCCTGTTCACGGATTAGAATTAGAATACGAAACCAATTGAGCCTCGTGCTGACAAAAGTAACAGTACATAATTGAACATACCAAATTGCAACATATGTATGTGCATAAATAGATTTTTGAGTTTAATGTATAGTATAATGTATTCTATTTAAATAACACTATTCACTTGCTATTCATCACAAGAATACAATAAGAAGGAGATGCAGAGAGAGAATTTTAAGGCCCAGTCATATTCTAGTATGGGTGAAACCAGTATTATTAATCAAAATAGCAGCGCAGGAGCAGCGTCTTCCAGGTAAGTTTTTTTCACCGAATCCATCAATCATTGTAGCACTTTTTATAATATTTCGTCACATTTCTCAGGGATGAAGAATCTCCAGCAGTTATAGGAACTTCCCCAGCGACAAATCCATATGATATGAACTCAAACAGCGACGAAATACACGAAACTGCTACTGCTACTACAACTAATGGAGAGAATACAGAAATATCTAATTGCTTTTATCAAGGACTCAGAAACTTTAAACTTGGACCGTCTGTGTTTAAGTTATTGGTATTCATCCTCCTGCCATTATGGCTATGGCTTAGCTCATACGTTGTGTTCGAATCGGATGACTTACCTGGAGGCTCTGTATTCGTCATAATTATTCTATGCTGTGGAGGGCGCCTGTTGGGTATTCTTTCCATCAATAAAACCTCTATTATCCTGACCTATTAACCGCAGTGAAGCAACCAATTCTTGCAAACCAAACAAAATTCCTAATTTTCTATAGGATATGCCGCACAGTTCGTCCGACTACCGCCCATGATTGGAATGCTTGGACTTGGGCTAATTATTCGAAATGTTCCGTATATTGACTTTGGGAAAGACCTTAATCCGCTGTGGTCTGCTCCAATCAGGTACTTATGTCGAGGCTTCGCCTCAGTACCTCCTATATTGTCTATACCGTTACCCAAGATGTTTGAATATTGAACCTCAACCTTGAATTATCAAGATAACTTATGTACATGAAACTGGATTTTGCAGACAAACAGCACTAGCTGTCATCCTGACTCGGGCTGGACTCGGACTGGATCTGAATGTGCTTATGAGGTTGAAGGCACTCATCTTTCGGTTTGCAATTTTGCCCACACTTATGGAAGCCACGAGCATAGCCATCATAGCTCACTTCATTCTAGACTTTCCCTGGGGTTGGGGATTTCTTCTTGGGTAAGTGCAGTCCGATTTGTACTGGTCATCGTGAAGTGCCAACTGGAGGTCTATATTTTTTATGATTTCCTCACGCCGAACAAGGTTCGTTATTGCTCCCGTATCTCCGGCAGTTGTGGTTCCTCGACTCCTGGAACTTCGTGAAGCGGGCTATGGAGTTGAGAAAGGGATTTCCACTTTTATCATAGCGGCCGCCTGCTTAGACAATGTTCTTGCAATATCCTTGTTCGGAGTCACACTCAACTTTGTGTTTCCCGAAGGATCCCTCGCCTTTACGATCATTCAAGGACCCTTGCAAGTCGTCCTAGGCCTGACTTTCGGATTGCTGTGGGGAGGCTGTCTCGGCTTTCTTTTCAGCCAAGATCAAGTGGTAGGTAGTTCAGATGAGCCTTATAGACCCCACTCCATGCTTTCACTCCTCGAGCCTACTTCTAATTCCGCTTTGTTTCTCAATAGGAAGACCAAAACGTAACTCTTTTACGAGTTATACTCACTTTCGGCGGCGGAGTAATCTCCGTCATTGGGTTCAGTAAGCTGGGCTACTCTGGCGGCGGGGCACTGGGCTGCCTACTGGCCTCTTTCTTTGCCTCCTGCATCTGGAGAGTACGCCGGGTTTTCAATGGAACGGTAAGCCCGGCCTGTCCAAAGTTAACGATGAACCAAGTTCGAACGGAATTTTATTATGCTTTGCCAGGATCCGTTATGTTGGTGTTTTTACATCTTGTGGTTCATCTTCGAGCCTCTACTCTTTGGCGTCATTGGATGCCAAATTGACATTTTGTCGCTCGATCTCAACGTTGTATATCTTGGAATTTGCTGTATTTGTGTTGGGAGCTGTGTAAGTAGAAATTGCTGAGTAATGTAACTTTGACCATAAAACGCATTATCCAAAGTTCTTCGTGTTTTTCGTCCCAGGTCCGATTCATGACCTCACTCCTGGTGGTAACAAAGGCAAACTTGACAATAAAAGAAAAACTTTTTTCAGCTATCGCATGGATAGCCAAAGCCACTGTGCAGGTTAGTCAAATAATCTTTGTCGCGACAGTGGTTTCAAGTGAAAGCTTAATGCTGAGATGGCTAATAGTTTGTGTGCAATGATTTCATGCGAATAGGCAGCCATTGGTCCTATAAGCCTAGACATGGCTAAGTCTCGAGGAAGCAGCCCAGAATATATTCGGCACGGTGAAAACGTCTTGACACTAGCAGTGCTTAGCATACTTCTGACAGCCGTTATTGGAGAACTGGGCGTAATCATTTCTGGACCCAGATTTCTTGACAAGAGACGAAGGCCCTCGGAAATAGCCTAATACTGAATTAAAGTGACTGATTTGGGTTTGTATTTTGCGTTTGTGCAGATTCTTAGAAATAATTTCGGATGTGCATTATGTTTTTGCTTTAATTTGGAAATACTGATGCTAAGATCGCTTTGGAGCAGCACACTAACATCAAGTCTAGTACGTTTTGCAAAAAGTTGTAATACTGTTCGACCTTATTTCAACAGCCGGCATGCAGATACTCACGCGACACACAGAACGATTGTATTTCGTGTAAAACCACCAAGAAAGATGAGATTCATACGGTGTAATAAATAAGCTCCAAATCCTACCACGGTTACGGTAACACGGTAGGGATTTATTTTGTGTATAATACTTTTTAAATTCTGGATATACAATAATTAATTTTACATTATAAGGAAGAGTTTTACATGATTCTTAACAATGGCATACGAGTAATATAGACTATGGAACGCCGGTAGAATTGTACAGGAAGCTATTGTTACTCTGTATATTTAAGTACGTCTGTCAAATGCATGTATGTACACTTTACCTACTATTTATATTAATTAGAATTGCAAACATACATGAATATTAGGAAGAATGGGAAGTTTGAGTGGTTTCCATTAATACTTACAGTAATAATAATAATACCTGGATTATAAATTATATTATTTATAACGTATTTGATTATAAAGAGGACTAGATAATATTTATTCTCAAACGATAAATATTCATTAGTCAAAATGCATTGGCTGTATTGAAGCGAGTGAGTTAAGTCCCTCATATCATATGTATAAGCAGAGTTTCATAATTCATAATGCATGTCAATATTTACTGTACATATAACAGTGCAATCTTTTCTACATACTCATTTGGGTTTGGTTACACTAGTGAGCAAGTATCAAATAATTTATAAGTCAGGAGATCGACTTGGGACCGTACGTGTGTGCTGGCTTTAATAAATTTCCCACTGGTAAAAACAAAACAGTGGTGTGCGTCGGAAGCAGACGCGACTCCGTTTATACCATCGTAATGTTTCGTTTCTTACTATTGACGGAACTCATGGAGCCCTGGACGTCAGGGTCGTAGTGCGTGAGATGGGACTGGGGTTGATGATTGGAGGAGTTGTGGAGGGGCAGAGGGGAAGGGTTGCTAATTGCGGAGTTAATGGAGAAACGGTTGTTCCCGTGATGCATGGAATGATTCTGCGGCACCGGATGGAACCCGCTGTTGTTCTGCGGCGTTTGGTAGTGGTGGTAATGCTGCTGGGAGCTGGGCTGAGGCTGCTGGTGATATCCTAGCATGACTCCACCCCGAACCCCCAGTCCACCTGTCTCGTTGCAAATGGCATAGTCACTTCGATTTCGGACTGAGACCGGGATCGGAGTGGGACTCTCGGGGTCGTCATAGGAATCCGGACTACTCGTCCGCCGACTTGGACTACTGCCCGGTCCGGTAACGTTGTAGTCGTTAATTTGAGAATGCCCGTTCACAATATTCGAGTGCATGGGGTGAGTGTGGTTCAAGTGTTTGGGGTTGCCCTCGGGTGAAGCACTGCCTCCGTACATGCTGTGTCTCTTCTCGTGTTCTCCCAGGAGCTCGCTGGCTGACCAGTGGATTGGGCTCTTTGGGTCCGTGATGGCAGCGATTTTTCCGTTTTCATTCGAGTTCTTTGTTGACTTTCTCTGGGACGTGGAGAGTTTACGGCAGTAGAGGAGGAATACGATGAGACCAGAGATGAGGATCATGAAAACGACGGCACAAATAATAATTAGGATTAAGTCGAGGCGAGTGAGCTCTTCCGTGGAAGGAGGTGTGGTATTCGTGATGCCCAGCGTGTTTCCGTTCGGAGTGAAAGTAGTTTCGGACTCCTTGGGTGGTTGAATGAGGGCAACACGGACAATGTTGGACATTTGCCCAGCCTTCCCGTAGAAGTCCACAGCGCCCATCATGAGGAGAAATGAGCCATAGTAGGGCAGAGTAATTGTTTTGTTGTCTTCCACCCCCGCCTCAATGTCGGCTGTGAATTCCTTGACCAGTTTCCATTCCTCGTTCAGGCCGTCGACCGTGTAGAAGATTTGATAGGACGAGGGAACGCCTTGGTCATAATCCTCACCCGGTGCCGTCCACTTGAGAGTCAGACTCTGGTCGTAGGGATCCAGGTCCCCGACGCGTAAGTCTCCTATTCGGCCGGGCGGGTAGGAGCCTTGGGGCGGGACGTCACTGAACCGAATCACGAGTAAGTTACTGCCGCGTTCTCCGAAGGGCACAATTTTGTACTGTTGCTTGGGGTCAGCAGGAGAGAGGCTGGAGCCACAGCAGGGCTGCTGCTGGACTGAAGGACTTAAGGGATCTTGGCTCACTACGATAAACTTGGCTCTGTATGGATTCACGACGATCCGGGCTGAGATCTCCAGCTGAGATGCGGTGACTCCCGGGGGAACGATGATGTACCGTGAGTAAATTCCATCTCCTCCAGTCACGTCAGGATCTAATGAGAAAGGAGAAAGGGCATTCCCGTAATTTATAGCTTCGGCTAATGCTCTTCTTGTTTTATGAAACCAAGCAGACAGAGTTAGGCTAGGTACTAATATAAAAACCCACCTATCCTGGAATTTTAAAGCAATACTTAAATGTTCTACTACCCCAAGCCCCTGGGGACACTGATCAGCATCGTTAACGTTAACCCACTCAAACTTTAAGCTTACGCAACGCATAGAGTAACATGAAATTCACGCTTTACTACAGAATAACTTGATTCGGAATCACTGTCAACAACAATATGGATTAAAATACAGCCACCACATATCTCTAGTCCAAAAAATCGTTCGAAAAGTGAATGTGGGTGACTAGAGAAATGTAGTCCGTTAACGTTTTTCTCCCTGCTTCAGTTAAATGAATGTGCGTGGGTTGAGGAGAGAATTGAGAGAGGATAGGAAATATAAAGTCGGAGTTTGCGGAGTTTGTTAATAGAATACAAATAGGAAAGCGGGTAGCTGAAATTGAAAGATGATTGATGCTAGGGGCATTCGGCGGAGTTGAAGGGGGGAGTTTAAAGGACTGACCTCCATTCCCATTGTCCAGCAGCTTCACGTTCCACTTCTTGTTCCCAGTTACAATAAGAACCTCCACATCCGCATCAATCACTGGTGAGTTCTTGCGCTTTACCTGGAGACAAAATGTTCATTCATGCATGAGTTATAATAATATTCCAGTTGTTAGTCCCTTCAATTTCTCTTTACTCCTGCATAAAAGACTGGGTCTGTGAGCAAATCCATTCAGACCAAATTATAGTCCGATCCCAGCTTTCTTTCTCCAGCTCCTGGGCTTTCGAGCCACGTTAACTCTTTCTACCTCTTTTTCTTTCACTCCAGAGCCCTAGCCTAACCTGGCTTGCTCCCAACCAGCCAGCCAGCCTCCGACCGCTTTCTTCACGTGCACCCAACCCAATATTTCACCTCGTTTCCTCCCTTCCCTTATAAACTACTTCATCCATCACTTCATCTTCCCAATCGACGACTGGGAAACACATGAAATGATTGGAACTCTTTTTCCTCCGCTTCTTGGCCAAAAAAAAAATTATAACTCCGTTTTGCTTTTTTCTACCTTTACATATTTCTCATCCCTGGGTATGCTCACATTTGAAAATATATGCTATTACTATTAGAGTGACTAGAGAAAGAGCCTAAATAACGTGATTCCATTAACTTTCTACTCCTGCCTTCCCTCTTTTTGCAATTTTAAAAACTGTGTCCCTCAACCCAAGCTTGTAGTGTATGTATGTAGTCATTAATTAGGAAATTCTATTTCCAGCTTCCAGCTTCTCCGCTCATAAAGTCATTATGGAATACCTACTGTGCGAGCTGTGTAGGAGCTCGGTCTTGGGATACGATTCTGCGGCCTGCTCATTGGGTATTCTCGTGAAGCTGGGCTGAGATGCTACCGTGATGACAGGTTTTGAGAATAAATAAATTCTTTCCCCGCTGAGAAGAAGTCGATGATTTGAGTTTCAATTGACTCACCTCAGTAAACAGGATCAAAGGGGTATGACTCAGATTGGCAACTCGGTTCTCCTTCACATTGGCGTAGAGACGGACGCTGAGATCCTCCGAGGACGTCTTCGTCACGACCTGAACAAAGTGTGATTGATGGGAGTCCGCAAGCCTTTCAATCCTGTAGCGCCAGACGCCGGGCTAAACAATTCCAAACCCATCATATTATGATTAGTATTACTCACCATATTACGACCACACGATCGAACCTTCAAGCTCCTCCAATTCACTACGTGCCCTGACATCTTATTGTTTCGATAGGAAAACGTTTTGATTACAGGAAGGGAATGGCTCGTTAAACGATGCGATGCATGTTAAGAATAGTGGTAAAATAGGGAGTAATCAAAGCTATTTCGGTAGCATGTTTACACATGCGGGTGAGCATAGAGCGCCGTGTTCCACGTACCTCATTAATTGTGGCATCAATCTTGATGACGTTGATGTCGTGAAGATCTGACAACTGAGTTGTAAACTTGACTCCATTTGGACTCGTCAGTTCCACGCTGTTGATTTTAGGATCATTCGGGTTCGAGGTATAAATGAAGAACTCGGCCGGGGATTGAGATGCAGTGGACTCGAAACTAAAGTTGGACTCAATGTACGACCTCGAGTCTCCTTTATATTCCATTTGGTGAATCTAAAGTGTAACGAATTTGATTTTCTAATCAGTCGACATCCCAGATGTAAACAATTTTCTTTTCTTATGAATATTAACATTACCATTGTTGGCCAGTTTACGGCAACATCTTCCGTATAAAATGTTTGAATTGTCATCAAGGCATTTATCAATTGAACAAAAGTTGACATGTGCTACAAACACAAAATATTTTGAGTTATTTAGATTCAAGGATCTGCTGAACAGGCTATGGACCCGGAGGTGCACCGAGAATCGCATTGAACTTACTGTTGTTGGTCCCACTCCAGTTTCACGAATTGCAAAATGTGGTCCTTTCGTGCCTTCTGAGAGTAACGCAATCTTACCATCACCTGTTCGGATTTATTGTTTAAAATAAATTAGCTATCTATTTCGTCTTTGGTGTTGGGTGTGAGTGAGCTAGCTTTTTCAAATGGAAGAATTACTCTGTGAGCAGGCATTGGAAAAGCAAATTGTAGTTTCTCGCTGTTACTGTGCTACAAAATATTGATAATACATTGCTACCTAAGCTATAGTTCACATGTTTGCAAATATATTCGAACTCGAAGAGAAATGGAATGCAGAAAATACATGAGAAATAGGAAATACGTAATCGGTGCTTGTCTGGGTAATGTCGCATCATATGTATGCGTAGGCCATAAAGTGAGTCCTATATTTGTCGCACCAAAAAATATTGGAGAAACTTTGGACATTTATTTTCGGATTGCTCGATTCGTTCTACATCTCTGTCAACCTTTTCCCTCTTCTTCCTTTTCTTCCGAATTGTTTCTTTTTTTCTCGACCAAAATCTCTGTCTCGCATTAAGTGCATTCAGAATAGGGCTGTTATGTTTGGAACATACACGTAGAATGTAACTTGTTTACGTAGTAATAGCATAAGTTTGAATTTTCCTGTACACAGGGTAGCCTTTTGTGGTTATTACATACGTTTTTGTCTCATTTTCTCAAGATGAAAGTTCCGGGTCTTATTTTTACAATTGTACCAGCCCCGGATAGTCTAGACAGAGGAAGTTTCTCCATATGGGATGTTATAAATACAGAATTCCGTGTGGGACTTTCTTGGTTGTTGGACCACAATTGGGTGAACTAACGATCTGTGTTTCCCACTTTCCCAGCCTGTCTCTCTGTAGTGTTCGTTTACCCTAATCCTGTTTCGGTCCATTTGGGTTCAGGGCAGAAATTATTGAAGCAGAAAATAAGGTTGGATTAGGCTGATGACTGAACCCTGCAGGAATGTAAATGGGAAGAAACAATGGGGGCTCTGGCCTACAACATAACAAAGAGAAAGCTGACGCAGAGCTGAGACATTGGAAAAGAGCGAGCCTTTCTTTCGACTTTCCCTTCCTGCTCTCCAATCTCCAACAAGGACATGAATCAATGTGAGGAGTTAAAGAGGCCCAGGAACGAACGGAGCGGGCCTTGCTGATTCGGGCTGAAAGCACCTTCCGCTCAACAACTACGTACGTGCATGAGCATTTGGACCCTCCCGATCTCAATCTCCATCCGCCATAGACGCGGAAGTGTTTTATCTAAATCACTCATTCCCTACCAAATATCTCAACCTACTTTCCCGAACTCCCTGCCATCACTTTTAGGAAATCAGAGAGGAAGCTCAGCTCAGGGATAGATAGGAAGCAACGGAAGGTAATGTCACACTTGCCTAGAGATGGATATTCGATGGCAGCCAGAGCCACTTCTTCGGCTCGGAGGAGTTCCAGGGAAGCTTCCAAGTCCACGCTGGACACCGTGCCTTGACTCAGGAGGATAATAACCGACCCCGCCGCTCGCTGTTGGTTCCGTCTCAAAACCTGTACAAAGAATCAGAAACGTGGTTGATTAGAAGACTTGTTGGTAGTGACTCAGGCTGGTTACCAGGAACGAGATATGGCCAAAGGTAATTAATAATAGATGAGTTCTCTGTCTGGAATGTCACTCGCCGCATTCGCAGACCCCATACTGTTCCTCTCATCATCCCACCAAATAATAGCATGTCGTCAATCTCAAACGTAAATCTCTTATCCTTCCTATTGGAGGAGCCGAATGATGAGAAGAAATAGGATTGTAATTACACTCAGCTCAATATTTAGAGTGCGGTAATTGATTTCCGATTCGAATCTTTGACATGTGACATCTATTCGTACACTTGTAGTACACAGCTTATATGGATACATAACATACGCGATTCAAATTTATTCATGATCAACTTAGACACTGGCAGTGGCAGAGTATATTTCAACTCATACATGAATATCTCATAACTACCCCACAGCAAAATTGAATGTACTATATGATATACATATGAAGTTCGACGTGGTTTTCATGATTCCAAGGATTCCAATATTACCCGTTCCGCATACAGGTAATATTAATTTTCGGAGTGAAATGAAACGTGGGGTTTGCTGAGTAAATAGTAGTGGGAGGAATACAAAAATGCACCTGCTGCTACTTCCCATTCCATAAGGTTTAACTAAACCAAAGCTTTTCTTGAAAAGAGAATAAGAGGAAAGCAATCTTCTTTGGCTCGGAGCTCCGACAAAAGAAGAGTGCTTAAGAGTTTGTGTCGGTCTTTATTTATTTTTAATTGCAAACAGGAGTGAATACCAAGTAGAACTTTTCAGTCTTTCAACCTCCGACATTTGAGTCGAGACCAGCTCAAACTTCGCTATTTTATGGAACATGATATTTTATGTCTCTCATGCCTCCTTCAACTTTCACAAGGAGCGGAAATATACATGAGTATATGTATGTAGAAATATAGAAATAGTTAAGCGCTACTGCTTGCCGGACTTACTTCCACGGCTTGGAAAATCCCTCGTCTCAAAGAAATGCTTCCTCCGCTGTCAACATTTGGGTAGTTTGGTAGTTTGTCTGCAAGTGCTCGTCGAAGACTTAATGACTGAAGAGAGGTCATGTTAGCCAAAACTCGAACTTCGTTTGTACTTATTGTGATCATCCCAAGTTGTGTTCCAGTCGGTAAATCGTACTTGATGAACTTCCGTACAGCCAACTTCAAGAACTTCCAAACATCCTGTAGAACAACAGAGTCACTGCCGTTAATTAAATATGACGTGTTGAATTCCATACCGACCACTGCGTGTGGCTGGGGAATATTCCCAGACTACGTTATAATGGGCTTTGCTTTCCGTGAAACTAGAGCGTGTAAATTCGCAACTGAATATTTAAAAACGTATAAACGCTTATGGAGCTTCTTAATTATTAAAATACTTCCTTTCGGTCCTCATTTTCCGTTAAACTATTACACACAATAAACCAAGCCATTTTCTGTCATATTGATTCTAGAGTTACAGGTGAGACAGAATAGGGACACTGGAACATGAGGATGACCCAGCATGGTCCCATGTCCCCTTGACTTACAACAAGGCTTCCACGACGGGAAAGCGTAATAAATAGAAAAGTACACATAATCATGCTCTGTCCCACTGGGATTGTAAATAGTTTGACAGTGACACGGTAGAACTAACCGATTATCTGTGTCCTTCCTATCCTCGACTCACACGAGACACAGATCCCAACTACGCTACATTAGACCTTTTCTTTTGACTCAAGAAGTGACGTACCCTTAAATTCATGTTTCCGGTTTCTTCCACCAACAATACAAACCTGGGCTGTGTGATTTGCTTCACAATGAATTCCGGTGGAGGCACCGCCACGTTCGGCTCCCTGCAGATCACAAACAAAAAAAGTTAATTTTACACCTTTATTCCAGCAGATAAGAGCATGCCCATATAAAATGGTTTCTGGAAACACTGGAACTAAAACTGTTGGTCGATCAGAAACCACACGCGTGGCCTACTTGAGATTCCACTGATATTGAGTGTGAAATATGAAAAATCCTTGATTTATGGAATGTAAATCCGAAAGTATGCATTGAGACAGAGGTGTGTGGAAGGTGTAGGGATTCTGAAGAGCCCATTAAGCCGAGTCAAGTTCAATATAATCCTCTGACTCTGTCACACGGCACATTCATCTTTGCTCCAAAACGAGGTTCAGAGTCCTTTGTGTCTTTACTTTGTTGAAATAGAAAAATTCAATTGAGGAGAATTGGAGAATGGAGAATAAAGAGGATATGGGGAAACGGTGGAAGAGTCCCATGAGAAATTAGAATTGGGAAGATGTAGAAAACTACAAGGAAGGTGTGTGTGTAGCAGGATCTCTCCTCAGAAGTAACTCCTCGTTCTGGAATTCCGGGTGAGAATCAGCAGGAAGCACCAGGAACCGAGGTGCCTTGTGCCATCATGACCAATGTGCAGTGCAATGCAATGAGCCCAGCTCCTCCAAAGGTGTCAGAAGAAAGTGTGGAATTTTTTGGGGTGAGAAAGACAAACTTCCTCTTTCTCTGATTGTATTATCTCTTTCAAGAAGAGACTGGGCTGGAAACTGAAAAGATTGCTAAATTGTGCTCGTGGTTCCTATAACTTAACTTTTATTCTTTCTTCTCTCAGACTCCTCCGCATGGAAATATATTTCACCACTTCTTCGATCACTCCTCTCTCTCCTGCACAACTCAACCAGCCTCAAAAGTTGGAACATGGAACAGAGCGACGCAACAATGTTCCCTATGTCTTTGACTGACTTTCTCCTGGGCTCGGTTGGACGGTTGGGAAAATACGTTATTGAATCCGTTGCTGACCTGAATATTCAATTCCGTCGAGGAGCATTGGAGAACAATGCTCAGGATTTCCACATTGATTTTAATAGCGAAATAGTAAGAGCAGAACTTTTGGTGGGATTTCCTCTGAGCCCAGTAGTACATAGTGCCAAGAATTGGAGAGTCTACAACTCGCGGAATCGGAACTTCATTTCAATTCCATTTGCTACTTTGACAGTTCCATGACGCTAATTCTTTGTCAGACCACTTTAAACTGAATCCATTATCCTGAAGAAGTGCATAGGGAAGAATGGGAGTGAGTAAGTAGTTGCCGGAAGCTTTTAAAATTAGGAAAAGAATGAGTGGAACTTATCCATTCATTAGGCTCGTCTTGAATGTCTGGTATTTTAGCTGGGCTGCTGGGAAGGAGCAGCTACGCAACTACAGACGAAATGTCTACTGTAGTCCGCTAAAGATATCAACTCCCGGAGTACTTGTCACGTCGGCGTTTGAATTAAAAGGAACAAAAGTGGAAAAGTGTGAGAACTGAAAACGACTACTGTGAACTCTGAGTGACTTTTTCCACAGACAAACCTGACACTTGAAATAACTTTGTGGTAATTAACTATGTAAATACTAATTGCCTGGTTTTGCAAAGTGAGAGTCGGGACATTAGACAGAGGATTACGCGGAAGGCTCATGTCAGACAGGACAAACAACTATAACAGACAGCCTAACCTCAATCTACTACAAGTAAATATAGCCATTAACTCTACAAAGAAAAATGGTCTGGAGTCGACAACAATAACCACATCAAGCTATTCAACCATTAAAAGTCCGGCCAGAATAGGAAATCCAACTTGACTGGAAATAAATATAACTTCCACATCAGTAGCCTTAATAGATCCTAATTTCTCCCAAACGTAATTTTAAATGAAAGCTGAGCTTATACTACTAGTTGTGCTCCACGGAGCTGAATAAAAGGAGAGTTTAGATCAGGGAAAAACCCCCAAGTCCCGAATATAAATCGAGCCGTCGGAGTACCCTGGCAGAGTAATATATAAAGCTCCTACTACACGGAGTTGAGTTTAAGAGTAAACAAAATACTCAACGCCGTTTGAGAGAAATCGCGAGGTAGGTATTGAAAGTCGTTGAAAAATAAAACTTCAGGTTTGGGATGGTTGCCAATCAAAGAAATTGCAATTAGACGTAATGGAGCTTTTTTGGGGGGGGAAGAGAAAAAGAATTCGGTAATTGGAGCGTGGTGGGCTCTGAGCTGAAGAAGTAAGTAAGCAAGGCTGGAATGGAGATGTATGGTGTGTATAAGCGGATTAGTCCGGAAACGGCTCTTGTTGGTCCTTTGAAGGGAAACATAGAGATCTGAGTCCATTAGAGAAACTAATTGTCATGCCGAAATGAGGACCAAATCTCTTTATCTTATCGAGCTCCGGCTTATCCCAGCCCAGGACTGCGCCCTTCCCGCCGACTCCCCGTTCATCTAACCCCCACCTCTATTATCTCAACATTTCAGAGGAGGCTTTGGAGTGAAGGACAAGAACATAATAACATGAAGTGAACACGAACGTGTCTCAAACCCCAGGGAGACCCTCTTCTAACAAATCAAAATGAAACTCATCTGGGAATTGTTTTTCCAGAAAATGAGAATTTACTCCTGCTGCCTCCCTACAAAACTACACAATGTAACAGCACAACAGTATCTACATACCTACATACCTCTGGCATCTCTTCGAAAATCTACGTATTGTAAATGCATGCTACATGTAAATGATGTATGATAGTTACAATTATGCTTATTATATCTAACAAGACCTTTCGCTTTCACGTGTGGGCCGGATCCTCCTTCGAAAGAGCTATTTATTTGCGAAGTGAATAATCAAATCCAAAATATCTAATGCAAAACCAGGTTTAATTTAATTACTGTCGACCAATTGAAAGTGTGTCTTCAAAGCTTTAGAGCAAATCAGACTGCTGTGTAGTTTGTGCTAAAAGCAGGCTAACCTAGATTACGCAAAGTATATTTGCCTTTGATGCGAGAGGTTTATTGGAAATGGAACGACAGACAGTGATAAATATTCTCTCTTATGTATGATTTGTATGAGAGTGGATCTAACCAACTTATAATTGCTGGGTGACACAGATTTTAATTGAGTTGGGTACCAGGGTTAGATTTACATACCTGAACGGCAAGTTCCGAAAGTCGGCATGGTCGTACATGACTTCTGAAATAGATTTCCGATAACAGAGAAAGTTTTGTTTAGTTGGAGCTTGGACATTGTGATTTGAGGCATCACAGAAACGGTGGACATTTCTTCCTTGAGGAAAAGACATGATGGATGAAGTGATTCCGTCGTTCTCATGAGACAAGTTCGATACTTTGAGACTGCACGTAGTAGTTCTATTCCGATTGTCACTCCCAGCTTTGCTTCGTCCAGCTCTAGATTCATCGCACCCAGCAGACCTATTAAAAATAATCAAGAACTTTCTCAGCTCCACAAACTCAAAGCACATAAATCATACACCTATCTTATTCCCCAATTTTAGTACTCCGCTGAGCCTCTGTCCTCCTTAAAGGAAATTAATTTAATATACGTAACCTAGAAATTTAAATTTTTAAACTGCACCAAAGTGCTTCTGCTGAAGGCGTAGATACAGTATGTTGTACGTAACTGTAGTTTTTGCAAAGGTTGTAGGAAGAGCATTCTACAGACCTTCACCGGATGTGGGTGTTCGTATTCTGGGTTATTCATAATTTGGGTCCCTAAATATCGTATGACGGATCAAGCACAGACACATTATACTGAACTAGCAAATACTCATTGTGCACCACTTCCTGTGGATATCCAGTTTGTATCCCTGAAATCCAACCCAACATTGTTTACTTCCTCGAATGTAGTTTTAACACGTGGAGGAGGAGGCTAGTAGCGGACCAAGGACGCAGACAATAGGTCATTGGGATGTAGTTTATTGTCAGTTAAACATAAAAAATTAAATGTTCCTCCAGCATGTTTATGCTTTTGGGTCTCGTCGTGACCTTTCCAACAAAGATTGAGTATCTGGTTTTACACAGGAAAAGGGCAGGGCTGGATATGGGTGCTCCGCTTTGTGTGCTCATGGGCTCGGCTCTTTCATCCGCCCAAAAAGACGGAACGGGGCATAGGCAGAGTCTCAAAATTCTATTCCGGAAAACCAATAAGCCCCTTTTTGCCCTGGGTCCGTTCCCAATTCTTCTTTCAGTTTTTATTTGAAAAAGGTATTTGATTCAATTCTCCGTTTTTTATGCTTGACAGTACGAAGCATAGCCTCTGATGCATCAAAGCCTATTTATCAACAGAATTGTCCTGCAGGAATGATTTTCCTTCCAATTAAGCACACGTGTGTATGTCGGCAAAACGCAATCAGAGCAACCACTATTGAATTACAATACGGCCAAGGCTTTTCCATTGAGGCTGCCGGGCAGAGCTTAAGCATACTTTGGAACGGATGTGAAAATAAAAGGACTCCCTATTACAATTTAGATTGCGTTCTTTTGATCCCGCCTAACAAAAATTGAAATACGCATGAACGGGTCATACATATGGATCATCAGTCTGCCCTGTTCAATTCTTATTTTCGCATACACTTAAAAGCTCGTCGCCAATGCGAAGTATTTAATTTTTACGCCTACGGTAAAAATCCCTGGGAAAATTGAAGTCAATTCACCACCGGAGTCACTTAAATTTACAATTTAATTCGTTTATAAGCAGAATCAGGTAAATGATTCTAAAATAACGAGATGGAGAAGAATAGTGACTTGGATGAAGGGATGTAAATATCTTTTGAAGTCAGAGTCAGTTATTTTTCTTACGGTTATAAATTCTAGGGTTCCTGTGAAGGGAAGCTGTAGGTGGGGACTTCTCGCTAAACTAAATTGCAGCCTTGAGTTCTGAACCCAGGACCAGGATTGACAAGTAAACAATTATTAAGGAAAAGGGGCTCATTGGGGGGTAGCGTAAGGTAGGGACTTAGACGAAGGCAGAGTTCATAGGATTCCACGGTTGGATGGATGACCGAGCCTGATTTTTTCCCTCTTTTCTTGTTCTTTGGGAGCAAAAAGGCCGCAGGAAAGCCAAAGCCACATTATCCGTAATAATGAGTCGATGATAGGTCTTTTCTTCTCCAGTTGCCTTTTATGACTGTTATTACTATTATCCTTAGTGCACTGCTGGTGTTTTCGGGAAAAGAGGCTTTTTGGCTGCTGGGAAGGGCAAAAGGAAGCTAATGAAAGTTGGGCTCACTACTCACCAGTTGCCACGGAGGGGATGGTTAGTGCAGGCAGTGGGCTTCCTCTCTCCGGCCTCAGTGTAGGAGAGCGGATAGATAGGATCATTCCGAAAGCCGATTTCCTCAAAGACTCCGTACCGAAACTTAGCCCATTCGTGAACAAAGGCCCGCTCTGGAAAAGGACAAAAGAGAATAATATAGGGAAATCCGAGCATTTCCTCCAGTCTACCATCTACACACTTCAATACCTTGTCTAATCGTCCTGAAAGACGGACAGAATAATACTACAGCGCGGAGGCTACATAGAGTCGAGTCCACGTCAACGGCGGAACAGGCGTTGACGAGCTCGACATTTGTATGAGGCGAGAAGAATGGGAAGGAATGAAATCTATTCGGATCGAAGTCGATAGCTTAAAACCAATTGTGTCAATCTTTCCTTATTCTCTATACCCCAGTCTTCCAGTCTGACTCGGAGTCCAACTGTTTTCTCAGCATCAGCCCCAGCCACTTTCTCTCTGACTCCCGCCCGGTCGCACGCCTCTTGTTCTCCTCCTGTCACTCTCTGTCCCTGGTCTCCAGCTCAGGACACGACTTCGCCGAAGAAAACTCCCAATAAATACACGCCAGTCCATGACATGACTCCACCAGGCTTTCCAGGTACATATCAAAGATCGAGAACCAAGCTGTTCTATTTTCTCATTCTTTGTCAAATAACCCCAGATTCCATTCCTTCCATAGCATCCTACCCCACAGCGTCAAGCTAAACCTTTTATAATTACTTGGAAAAACACTCATTGCCCCCCTATTCCTTTGATACTGTGCTCAGATTTGGAGCAAGCCATCTGTGAAACACGAGATTGGAGATGGAAGAAGGTATGAAGGTAGTAAAAGGGTTAGAATTGTCACCGAGGACGACCTACCTGTAGGAACAGCGGCGTAGTCCAGCCCATTACTGTTGACAGCCCCATATCCATAGCCATTGTCATTACTCTCGCGTTGGTGGTTATTAGTGGGATGTCCGTTGAAAGGATTTTCTGTCTCATTGAACTGGAGAATGGAATGGTAGCCTATTGAGATGAAGTCACCCTCAAGCCCACATCCCCTCGACTGTTGCGTCCAG
Source organism: Ceratophysella denticulata (assembly GCA_034694925.1). Lineage (NCBI taxonomy): Eukaryota > Metazoa > Arthropoda > Collembola > Poduromorpha > Hypogastruridae > Ceratophysella > Ceratophysella denticulata. The sequence continues at coordinate 18,588 of JAQFYT010000124.1, forward strand.
GGAAGATGACCAAACACAGGGTGCTCCGTTCCAATTCGGACTGTGGCATCATTAATACTGCTCCTCGAGGTGAAGGAGTTGACAGGGAGTGCGCGACCACATGCTCGGGTGTCCCACATGGGGGGCACCACGATCACCACGCGATGGAAATACACTCGCCCATCTGTTGCTCGTCTCAAGTACTCCGAAGCCGAGGTGAACATTCCCTGGAAACCAGAAAACGAAAGATTTATCAGACCCTTTTCCGGTAATTGGAATTTCACAGGGTGAGGGTAAAATTCCGTCATTCTGGCAAACTAGTACATTGCCCATAATCAAATCCAATCAATATTAAGTTAGTATGCTGCAGACAAATAATTCTCGTCAACGACACTTCCCCTGCCTAATTACTGTGAGACGTTCCGGGTTGATGAATTTCCATGGGGGAAGCAAGTGGTTTCATATGAGCTTTTCAAAGTTTGGGTACAAGTGAATTAGAAGTTCCAGATGTTTTTAGGTTCACTTGTAGGTTTCTTAATATGTAGCAGTAGTACATAGGAACCCCGATTGGAAGTTGAAACAAGGGAAATGATTCCCATGTGCTTCTCGACAGAAAGGCATCATTTTTCCGAACCCGTATTTCCACATGTAAAATCAGACGTTAATTACTGGGACTAATGAAAGAGGGGGACCGGGGTTCAGCATATAAGAAACCTGAATATTCAATACTCACTGTCTCATGTGCCAGAGTCTCGGAGGAAGGAAACACAATAAATCTGTTTGCTCTATCCGACCAACAAAGTTAACCGTGACCACATGTACTTGAAAATGTATGGAAAATTGGAAAAAGTTGATCCTACAAGTCGCCGTCGTCCTCCTTCTGAGAAAGTAATTACATGGGAAGACGGATGGTTTCGTTTTACCAACAATTACCGAAATTGCAGACAGAGTTCATTTCCTTGTCTAATTTTTCAACATTGCGGAGATGAATTGTTATTGACTCTGAGCTCATGCCTTGAATTCTTTTCCAAAGGATATTCCCTCACTTCCGTTAGTTTTTCAGTCCATTAATTTTACAATACCGAGTCATAAAATGAAGGTTTCAGATCCACAGGCTCAAAGTTATCTCAATACGAATACGAGTACATTTGAAATCAAATCGTGAGTCGTCATTTAAAAGTAGCAAGATTATGACTTTTATTAATTTATGACAGGTTATTACAACCATCATTGATGTCAGATATTTGAAAGAAGGCATAATTTATTAAAAACTTTATCAAAGATTACAAGTGCTTATGCATTAAATTACTTCAAACTTCCCAGGTCTCAAAAGACTGGTTCAGTAGAGTAGCTGAACTCGTCGAAGAACCGAATGCTCCACGACCGCAGCAGTAGGTACGTCATAGTACACTTATAATGGTATTTCTTGAATAAGGTGCAATTGAAGTCAGACAGATAAGGTGTGGTTACATTAGAAAACTTTTTTCATAAATAAACTTCAAAAGTACAATCGAGGGACTAAATATATGGGACTTTGACTAGAGAATAAGTTAGAAATCCTTCCAAAAACTTTAGTTTAGGAAATGTGATTTTTATAACTTAACTTTGAATTTATAAACTTTAGTATCTCTACACTCAAATGAATATAAATTGGGAGGATGTTACATAGGATGCTCCGTTCTCAGTTCTCATAGCTATTTTAAACCCACTTATCTACCAGGCGTTTCCTAAAGTCGAACAAAGTGCCGGGCATGTATCCTTTTTTACAATACTTAGAGAATGGATAAGCTGAGCTTACTTTGCAACTAATCCTGAATTTCTAAGAATACTCTGTAATTTGTTGAATTCCCTCGGACCCATCATACGTTAATTTGATTTCATGATTTCATCACCCATATCGATTAGAGGTACACAGAAGTGAGTAGTCCATCATCTCCCAAAGCCTCCTCGTAATGTCGTAATGATGATAATCTGTGATCCACAATCCTCTATTAAGTCTCCCGAAGTGTATAATATCCCAGGAACCGGCTGTTGAGAAAATTGAACACCTCGACTTGAAACAAACGACTCATACAATAATCATTTAATTCAAGTCATGCAATGTCTAGCCATTCACATGCACTCATATCTGAATATTAAGTGAGAGTAGATAGATAGTAGTGAAAAGTTCAGTACGGTTTAATGGTAAATCAAGTTTAATTTGTCGGACAGAAACAATTTTTGTAATAAATCTTGAGTCAAAGGAATTTGGTAGTATTGAAAGTTTGGAAGTGGAAGTGTGAGAAACTAATAGCCTTTTTTTCTCGAATATCTATTGTTTACTTGGGAAAACTCCTTTTGGTTTTTGAACGGGATCTCAACTGAAACTGACTTCAAGCAAGCAAGCAAGGCATGAGGGGTAAGGGGATGGAAAGTTGAAATTGAACCATCCCCAAAAAGTCAGGAAAAATGAAACTGAAATTGGTGGAACAGAATAACATGTTTTGGAATCGGAGAAGGAATCAAGGTGTGTTTTTCATCCATTCTTTTCCAAAGTGATGTTGTTTTTCTTCTAAACGTGTGATGTGATTTCAGGTTCATGATGATGAAGTGATATATGGACTTGCGTTCCAAGTAATAATACTTCAACCCTTCAGACCCTGCCCTGCTCCTACAACCCTCTCCTCGCTCGTCACGTCCACTGTATAATGTATATGTACTGTACATATATATGAATTGCATATACACCTGAAGTCGGGTCGGGTTTTGGTACTTTGGCCTGATGCGGATGATGCAATACCCTGGTTATTCTATTCCTCCATTGCTTATGCAAACACCATTTTGAGTCATTTCTTCTCCTGGCGAACTGACTCCGGCTTCGTGAGAGCTATAACAGTCATCATATTTGCTAATTTAAGCTAATTCCAAGATGCTAAACGTCTGAAGTGTTTTCTTCCTTTCCTGTCGCAAAGGAAGGTTTCGTCAAAGTGTGAGTCATTATAGACATTACGTTATGTAAATAGTGTTAGGAGAGATGGACATAAAAATTTATTTTCCTTGAGAGGTTGAAGCATTAGAACGGAGAGTCAATATTAGTATGAGCACTGCACCGTTATGACAGGGTTTCCCTTCCAGTTAAAAAACGAGCTTTGTCTATTCAATTATTTCTGATGCCCGACCTGAATATGGAAATAACTTAGAGTGAATAACTTAAACTTAGGAGTAGGGGGGAGGTTAGGCATTAAATGCATGAGCACGAGTAAGGACCGGAGCAGAAAGTGGAGGAGGTGAGAAAGCCTTGCATAGCAGGGAAGAAACAAAGTACGGCACAAAAGAAACTGTGAGGCATAATAATAATGGATTCAGAGAGAATAGGAAGAATAGGTTGGGAAATGAAATCGCTTAAAAGTTTTAAAAGGTGTTAGTAATTGATGCATGGGGAGTCGAAGAAGGTGGGTCTGAGTCTATCCCACGTTATTATCTCCCAACTGAGTCAAGATGATGAGCCAGTCCGCCTTAAAAACCCTTTTAAACCTTCAAGTCTCATCGTCTTCGGATCCGCATTTCTTCACTCTCTGCCCCATTCTCCTCCACTCATCATTAGCATTACTCATCTCCGGAATCAGTTCCTTCTTCCACCAAGGCGCGGACTGAGACAGCAAAGCATACGGCGAGGAAATGAGTCCCAGGCCTAGGCTTCAATCTGATTAGTGGGCACCGGATTATAATGGTTTGCATGAGCGGAGCCGAGCCACTTAGATACTTACTCTACCTGCTTACAAAGTATATTTCTTCTAGCTAGCTAACCCTGAGTCACCCTCATTGTCTTAGGACGCGGGCTGGGAAATGGGAGAGAAGAAATGGGGAATTTCTGAATCTCTTCTGCCCTATTATTATCAATTATTATTAAAACGTTGAGGGAAGAAATCCATTAGGTGGTTGGGAACTGGGACCTTTCGCGAGGGATGAGTCTCAACTCAAAGTGGCTTGGGTCAGATGCATAATTGTAATCGTCATAATGAAATGCTTTCAAAGGGGTTTGAATACTTGCAGCGTAAAAGATAGTAATTTACTCAGAGTGGATTTGTTGATTCGATTACTTATAAAAGTTGGAGCGTATAATTACTGTGGAAGTAAGCTTTAATTCCATGACCGTATTTCATATGAGGCTGACAGGTTACATACACGACGCACCTTTTCTCTTTCACCCCTCGACCTTGGACTAGCCGGGGCCGGGACCGGTAAGGCCCTTAAATCCTTGCATGTCCGGTATTTCCTTACGCATATCTTCTGAATCTGTTAGTCCAAGAATTATTTCGAGACTCGATCCATTAATTCACCTTGCTTTCATCAAACCGGACATATTAATAGAAATACAACCCGTAATTCACGGCTCTGTCCCGTTACGACTCCCATTGTTTCAAAGCCTCTTCACACAATCAAACCCTCTAATCTCATCAAGTCAACAAAAGGAGTAAGAGTGGGTACAAGTGTCGTAAATCTTTGAGTAAGAATTAAACAGTAGAATTCCCGACACTCCATTCCAAGAATAAGTTATAGTACGATCTCTGCAGCTCAGCTACCTAGCTACCAGGTGTAGGTAGAAAGCATTAATAAATGCACAGTTGGGCCTGGCCTCGGTCAGAACAAGTAAATGAGTGTCAGAAAAGGACAGAATATTCGGAGAGTCGTATAGCGAAACAAAGAGGAGCGTGGAAGATTGAGGAAACATGATTTTCCCACACAGAGAGATGAGCTGAGACAAGGAAACATTATTATTGTCAGTGAAACACGTCTTGTTACTCTGGTGCAGGCAGATGAGGATAGTCCACAACGGAGACGACTCAAAAGCCACCAGGTATGCTAATCCCGACAGTGAATACCTAATGAGTCTCCTGTAGCCTTCCAAAGTCCCACATTAGTGACTCTTCTTGAGCGGCTTCCAGTGTTTCACTTTTCTCACAGATCGGCCACACAGCCATCTCCATCTCCGTGTAATGACCACATCATTAAACAAATTACAAAAGGATTCTCTCGATTCCAGTCAATAATTCGATCTACTCTGTAGTAAAGACAGGCGATATGATCCTTCAAGGCTTCTCAAGATAAACGATCAAACCATCCTCTCATCCAGGGAATAAGGAACAAAAGAAACCCCAGCTCTGACATCAGCCCTTTTCCACTTTTTTAGGTAAAAATCAGCCGAATTTCGTTCCCATCATCACATTTTCACTCAATCATCCATCTATCTCCACTTTGAAAACCCCCAAAAACCTCTCCTGAGACTCCATTGTGTTGTGGAACCATGGAAGGAACCAAAACTCGAGTCGATTGGAGATATTTGGTATTTCTTCTTTGACCACATTTCCATATTCTCCGTGACCTCTCTGCACTCTCCATTTCCGTGCGGACGCTGACTCGTCTGCGGCCAGTGGATTTGGAGGTTGTGGCTGTGGGCCGTACTGTATTTTGTATCTGCTCTGCCCCAGTCAAGGTTGAGACGAGATTTGATTCCATTGGGATTGTGTAGTTTAAATTATTGGAGTGTAATGAAAGGGTTGACTGTGATTTGATCTGAGGTCTTCCATAACAACGCTTTAATGATGATAGGAAAAATCCACTTTGGTTTGTGATGGTATGCAGTGGAGTGAGGGAAACTCGTCTGCTACTCCGCTCCGAGCGGAAAGCCAAGAGTTGTATACGTTGTTGTACTCTATACGTGTACTGTGCAGGCAGAGAGAGAGAAACAAGAAACAAAAGGACGCGTAATCTATCTGCATAACAAATCAATGCATGTAATATTCCGCATTCATAAAAAACTCATCTTCATCATGAGAGTCGTGATTCTCTTGAGGTCATAGTAATTTCAGAACCACCTCTTGGAACCGAGGAACACGACAGAGACTCCCCAATCCTGCCCTTCAACTTCTTTCTACCTCTAATGCACCTTCTTCCAACCAACAACCCAGCGAGTCCGGTTGAGGACTGGAGTTATTGTGCCGATAAACTTCTGTCTCCACTCAGCTCAAGTATCATCAATATTTCACGCTGAGGAATTAAAAAAATTAAAAAATGGAAATGCAAAATGAATTGCTGTAGGACAACCCATAGCACCTTCCTCGCACAACAGCGTCACGGAAGAGGAACGATGTCAACGCTGCTATGTAGTAACGGTAATCTGAGAACTGTCAATAGTGAACCACAAGGTGCAGAGAGAGAGAGAGAAGCTGTACAAACAGTTCCATTTTTTTCTTTGAAAAGAGCTGATCTGAACCTGAACTCAACTCGTCATCTAGTCCCATTTCTGACTCTGACTCAAAGCTACAAAGACAAATCTTTGATTTCAAGAAAATTGGGATTTCATGGAATGACTTTTGATTCTGTGAAGCAATGTTATGGAACCACCTGAGAGGTATTTGAACTAAACTCAAGTGGATTTCCATATAGGGCAAAGCAGGGACTTTTCCTTCCATCTTCAGTCGAGTGCCTACTCCAAGTTACACTTGACGAAACTATTTTTTCTCTTTGCTTCTGCTCTCTCGGTAATGGATTGAAAGCTCCATAAGTTTTTTCCATAAGGAGCTCGGAAAGGAAAGATGATTCCGTGCCACTCTTCTCCCGTGTGCACTTCCCAATTGAAGTGTATGTTCTTGTGGTCTGCCTAGCCTGCAGAGAGAAGAGGCCCAAGTGGATGAGAGTGGGGAAAATAATAATAGGAATAATAAAAAATTCGGCTGGCTGGAAGGATGTTCTGAGGCACTAATAACATAGGGTAGACAAACATTATGTCAACAAAATATGTCCCTACAATAAACCATTTTTTTCATTCCTCTGAGAGAAGGAATGAGAGGGTGAATCGTGGTAATAAAAGGTTAGAGGAAGGATGATAAGTAGTATGGAAGCAGAAGCTAACTACCTCCTTTACCTTCCCTTTTACCCTTCCTACCTTCCACTGATTTCGGAACATTGAGAATATGATTATGGCTCCGATCATCATCCGTCTCTCCCCCATCTCGTCAGACAACGGACCAAAGGGCTGGCCTGGCTGCTGGAACCAAAACCAGCAGCTCAAGCTCAAAGGACAAGACCGGTGGCATAGCTCTGGCAATCACAAGCAGGAAACACTGAAGATTTGTAAAAAGACGGAAACCTCTCCAATAACTTCAAGGACCATAATGCCTTGTGTGTAAAGTAGGTAGTGAATACTCTGCCGGATGCTAATATAAATTCTGGCGGGTAGCATTTTATTCTGTAAAGGGACTTCTTATGTTTACTGGGCATTAATAACCCAAATATACGATAGCATGTCCTGAGTCTTGTCCACTCTGAGAAAACTCGTTCGGCGCTGTGCCAAGGTTTCCACGATGCAATATATAGGAATATTAGCTCCTTGACTGGGCCGTTCCCTCATAAATAAATCATCTATCGCGGAGTCAACGGATTTATACGTCATTTATAGCCATACACACTTTTGTGCACAGTCTGAAAAGAGACCCCACCAGAACGGAATTCATTTTTCATTGCATTCTATCATAATCATCCCCCTGATCTATGTGCAGAGTAAACTACTTAATATTTTGTCCCGAGAGACCGCCGCTTCTCCCTTTTGAGTTATTTATTCAGACAAAACAAACCCCCTTCATTACGCGGAAATCAATAAGTAAGTGAGTCCATAAACCGCCTCTCGGATTTCCTTGAACTTCCTAGCATAATACTACCTAATATGCAACATGTCCGGGGAGGGCAAATATGCGAGTGGAGAATAAGAAATTGAGGAAGATATGGCCTCCGCCCTCCTTGAATTGTGACATGCACGTGGGCTACAGGGAGAAAATATTATAAAACTGGTCTTTGGCCTCTTCCCTTCTTCCCAAGTAAAGTGCGTGTTTCTGTCACATGAAATTCAAACTAATGTGTTGTTCTATGGTCATCCTCCGCTCTTAAATTCTTATAAATATTTCTTCCTTTCTTCCATTCTCGTCCTGATTCCAAGACAAGGGCTGATGAGAGCAAATGGGCATGGCCGTAGTGGTCAATGTTACTTCATCCCAGATGCGGCGGTGGACGGACTCAACCAACCCCTGAGACATGGGAACCGAAAAACACCATGAACCTGTCCACACTCCATTCAGATCCAATAAAAAATAAACATGGACTCAAAAGTACATAAATAAACACCTGCGAAGGGAGACGATCCTTCTTTGAGGGTAGTACTCAATGAGTACATGCTCAAATCAACTCAACTTCGATCTTGTCTGGTGCAATATAAAATATAATACAATAAAATACTACTTGATTCAAAAGCTTCTTTTTAAACATTATACAAAAGTGAGTTGGGGAATAGTTTCGGAAAACCAAAACCTGTTCGAGCCTTGTTTTTATCAGGGAGATGTCCACTTAGGAGTCCTAAAAGTGAGAAGGGGATGACAATATGGTTTGAGGGAGACGTGTGTGTGCTGGTGATGTAATATATTGGAATCAAGTGAGTCCATAGTGAACCTAAGTACCCTGGATGATGAGGGAGATAAGGTCTCTAATGAGAAGGTGATGTATGCCCCATGTACAGAGAAAAGTGGTAAAACTGTCTCTTATACTCCCCAACAACCCCAACGTGTCCTTTTCACTCAAGGGTAGGATGTGTCCACGTTAAAGACACAAGCGTTTTGTAAATTCTTTTTATTACGTCAACCTGAGTGAGTCCGTCGGTCAGGACCAGTTCCACGTTGCCTATCACGTAGTAATGGATTGGGAAGAATGGCCCGAGTCCAACAAGAATATGCATAAGAGATTCTCGAGATGAAGAAGAGTTTCCAGAAAAGCAAGAACTGTTCTTCATATGTACAGATAGAAGGCGTGTGTGATGTGATGAAAAAAAATCCTGATGGTCACACCGAGATACACAGCCAGAATCTGTGGAATTAAGTGAGTTGGAGTGCATAAAATAGAAAAGTGACAAGTGCCTTCACCCCGAACACAAGCTCTTGACTTCAGCTCAAGAATATTGTCCACTACGAAAAAACTATGCACGTTCAATCCTTTAACAATTTAAATAACCATTTGATATAACTGAAATGAATTGTTAATACGTGCAGGCAGTGAAGAGTAAACAGAATATTAACACACCACCTACATCCTATATCTTCTACATAGAGCATTCCTTAAATTGGGAATTCTACCCAGTAAATACAATCTAGTGTCACTCGTCACTCTATCCATCCATAGCCTAGATAGAATGAGTCAGGAAACACCTTGAAGCTCCAATTAGTATAATGCTGACATTCTGAGTCCCATTAGCGCGATCTACATAAATACTAGGTTGGCCTATTAGTACATTACTCTGACTCTGAGCTGTGGAAATTCTTGGCAAAGTCATGTTAATAGGTAGTCGACTGTTTTCTCAAAAGTTCTCTCCAGAACTGAAAACTGAACCTGAGCGTTGTAATTTAATGCAAACTTTCCCTACTTGTCATTCCGATTCTCTTGACTTCAAAGCTCAGAGGATAGCTCATAAATAATTGGTCGGACTATAGAGTCTCAGACACACACACACACACCTTAGCTCTGCGTATGCTAAACACTTCATATGCAACCATTTCTCTCTATCATATTTCATCTTCAGCCTCTTCTGTCATCGAATTTATCATCATTCCCATGCAGTGCACACTCAGGTCCAGGCATAATGCTCACTTGACACTGACAGGAGTTGAGTTGGGACCTGGGTGAGACCCGTACCTCCTCCAGTCTTCTTTAAATATATAAGAAACGCCATAGTCAGATCCGAGATGAAACGAAAAACTAACGGATATGAGGAAGAGAATCATGATTTGGTAACTACAGTAAAAACCTTTTAGTCACTAAACCAGAACTGAGAACCAGTCAACTATTGTACGCCAAGTGAAAAACTGAAACCATAAACTTTAAAGATGGAGAAAAATTCAACGGAATCCCGTTTGACAACATGAAAACCAAAAATAAGCATGAACGGTGAGATTTTCCATACCTACGTAATGCATGAATGAAAAGTGACAAAAGTTAGAGCTCAGTTACAATCTTGAGCCATTAACTTCAACTTACAAGACAAACCAAATATTTGCATTAATGCACATACAGTAAACCATTTCCCTATTATTTATATTCACTTCACACCGTATAAGTAAGAAGTGGAGAGGCACAGCAGAACCGGGCAATGTCACTGGTTATCGTCTAGGAAGTGCTTGGCGTCGTATTTTTAACTTATGAGCCTTCAAGTCCAGCTACACGACAATTTGTAAAATCCAACGGAGTTGGACAAAATTGACGAATCTCTGACTTTGAGTCTAGGCAAAACGTGTATTCGCTACTACACCAAACCTTGGGAAGGTTTCATGAGAGTTGTAAATTATAACTCAATTTACTATGGCATGCCTGCCTATCCAACGGTCATCAATCAAATCAGCTCTTTCCCATGAATTCCTCTCTTATCTTTCAAAATGTTATGGCAATATAGGCTTCAGCTTCTAATATCCACACAATTCTAATCTGCCGAATCTTAATCCTTGCTCGAATTAATCGCATGAGTACTTAAAATAGAAAGTATAGGTCTTTACGACAGCTCGGCTGGTGCGCTAAACAAATTGAGTAGGTACAGGTAGAGGCGAAAGACAGGCTTATGGCTTTACAGCAGACGCGGGATGACAGACTCGCACAATTATGTGCTCAGATCAGAAAGGTGAGAAGGATTTATGCAAATGCTCTGCATGTTCATATAAATTGGGGCAGTTAATCATAATTAATTGAATGAAATTACAATCCGAGTGACTTGGCAAACTTCCTAATTCCCTCACGGACGATTCTTCTTGTCACTCATTTAATTATGAATTCCCTGCAGCAAGGTGTGTTGGGCTTGAGGATCGGAAACTGATGGAATGCTTTACCATAGACGATCTATTGAAAATAAACGGAGCTTTATTCCATCTCCCACTTCATGACTCTTTTACAGTACAGTGCAGGACGTGTCGTATAACCCCTTGCGTGTCAAGTGCCATGGCATAATGCAACGTCAAGGAAAAAAGTTTGTGTTTCTCGGATGAGATGCAAATTACTTTTGTGTTACTTGTAACATATAGGTACGCACGAGGCCGGAATAACAGCTCATTGCAATCTAGTATACGAGGGCAGAGCTCGAATATGATATCCCCATATGCATTTATAAAGTTCACTATTTGCCATGCAAATGAGCGTGGTTCTTAAAAACTTCTTCCAACTCTAAAATCAGAGTTATTACAGAAAATAAAATAGTTTCCATCCAACATGACCTCTACAATACAGAATTTTATTGACAGTGTTCCTTGTAATAAAAAAATAAAAACAGCAAGAATCCCAACCCGGAAAGCCTTTTCTCCAACTATGAATTTCTGAGTGAAAATCATAATTTGTTGATGCCAGAGAATTCTAGTTATTATGGAAAGTAGGGGTAACAGACGAAGTCGAGGGCGAGGCATTCGTGTTATCAAGTCTACAATTTTAGGATAAATAAATAAATGCTTTACTAAAGAGTTCCAAACAGTTCGTTTACAATTCCAGTTGTTGTTCGTATGAGTATTTTGTTATATAATTAAAGAAAATTGAAGGTTTCACCGAGGAGACTTGTTTGTGGGACACTCGGGATAGACTAGGCTAAAGACTTCCATTAGGTCGCCGTTACATTTCGTGTTAAGTTGACCATCTCGAATCAATAATACCAATATCTATGCCTACCTGGTTTCCTTAGAGCAGAAGTGGTGTGATTGTGAATTGTGAAGCTAAATGTATATTTGGTTATTTGGTTATTCCTGTCTAAAAAATTTAAACAAAGAATTGAGATATTGGGAACGAACCCGTCAAACATTTGCAATCCACTGCAGAATAAACATCAACTCTAACCCTGGAATCCCAATAGCGCCATTTAATTATTCATATTTATTTCAGAGAACACCAGACAAGTAATTGTCGGAAACCAAATCAATTTAAACCCAAACGTATAAGTACACGAATAGAATTGACCTATTAAGAGTTAGCAAAACCTTTACACAAAGCTAAACTCCAAGCTTCTGGAGCGCTGTACACACTGTAGTACATCAATATATACATAAGGTATACCTGCGTTGATGTACGAAGCTACCTAGGATTACTCAGTTACATTGTAGCTTTCATCGTTTATTCTATCGCATGGATTTAATTGTTGCGTTAGCATAGCAGAGTTACACAGCTTATTTTGCAATACTAATGCAAAACAAAATAGAGCCTCAACATTACAGGTCCCGACAGTTCGAAACAGCCAGCATTAAAACTATTAAATTCCAAGTGTAGAACCCATATTCATCACAATTCATCATCAGAATATAGCGAAGCCGGGAGGAGAGATTCAGATTAATAAGCAGGCTAAATGAAGCCGAGCAGATGCATACGCACGGTCCCGGTCCAGCGAGCGTTTCATCAGACTTATGTACATTTGGCTCTGCTTTCTAGGAGGTCCATTAAGAATTATGGACCATAAACAAAAGGCAATGCATGGAACGAGTAGTTGCATAACCCAACCCACCACGGAGAAACTCATCGGCTACAACAAACAGAGAATCACTCTTTTTACACTTCCGTAGTACCTAGTAGCTTGGAGTTCGCTTTAGGAGCACTACTAAGTTACGTAAGCTATTTCTATGTATGTACAAATGAATTTTGAGTCCGTGGTGGGCTGAAGTTGTGAGTGGAATGAAATGGTGATTATTTTGGTCACAGGTCCAGAGGCTTACTTCTGGTCTTAAGAGCTTCTAGTTTTCAGATCCATTAGTGAAAGCATTTCCTCCCACCCTACCTCTCTCCGCTTTCTCTCTGATTCCCTCACACCCAAGTCGAGCCCACTCCAGAACTTTGAATCACAAATCCGACCCAGGACAGAATCTGGGCTAAATTAGACAAATACTATTTGTGCGGACAGCTTTGCAGAATTAGAGTAAACTGCGTATGGTCAAGTTTCGAGGATAGTGCGGAAGAAAGATGAGATGAACTGGGGAGAGCAGAAAGTTGGTAAATTTGAAATTCTTTTAGTATGGGACCTTTTAGACCTCTTAACATAAAATCATAATCTTACTGGGAGTTCTGCCACTTTTTCCTTGGTTGTTACTTAATAAGAAGAGGTAGCGTAGACCAAGCCAGACCAGACCCTGACTTGAGTATGTCTAAGATTGCATGACGGAAGATGAGAGTGCAAAAGCCTAAGTTGAAAAGTAAACCTCATGTCATGTCAGGAGAAAGAACTGGGAAATAATATAGCATTTCACGCCAACCAAACAAACATGGCATGGCAGGACAGAGCCAAAGCCAAACGTCAAAAACTGAAGTCTACCATAAGCTGCTATATGAGTGAGGCTAGTGTGTGCAAAGTTTTTGGGAAAACATAACGATAAAGCCTCATAGATTTACACTTACTCCGATGAGAAACAACATCCAAGAGTGAAACCCTTCCACTTTGATTTTTGATAGCGTATATTAGTGACTCTGACATATGTAGTTTTCCTCGTCTCCTGCCCTGTGCATGCATAACCCAAGACTTCTTTATACTTGAGCTCTCTTTCATACAAGCTTCATTTCATTTCCACCCTTTGGAAAATCAACACCACTATATTAAATTCGGTTCAGTCCGTCCGTGTCGTATACAGAGCATAAAAAATTGACTCCCCATGCCGCTGTATACAAAATCCTATAATATCCAACTCATGATGAAGCCTTCTCACGCATACAAAACTTTTTAATAATGATCCCTCCGCCGCTCGCTGCTCTAAGGCAATGAGGCAAAAGGGTAAACTAATATACTTTGTAGCACATTGTATTCACATGCCTCGACATTTGATATGCTCCTTCTCCTAAATCTGAAACAAAACAGATCGGGCAGACGAAGTGTAACATTAACCTATTCTCGAACACTACGCTGTTCGAATGAGGTGTAATGAGATGGAAAGGCGAAGCAAAAAAAAACTTTTCCATTTACAATTTGTAGAATGCAAATGCCTCCTTGGGATTTTGAGAGAGCGGAGGAAGGAATAGGACTGGGGAAATGCAATGACGGGTCTGTCATGTTCCTGTGTGTGTTTTTGGAGAAAACATGGGACTGTCCTGTCTTGGGTTCCAGTTTGTGGAGGCGAGGACATGTGAGATTATTAGCTTGGCAGAAAGAGTCGGGGGTTGGTGGGTGTCCTGCGGATTAGTCTTGGCATGGAGGCAATGATATGCGACGTAATGTAATGTCTTGTCCGCAATAAAAAATGACCGAGGAGTGGACAAGGAACACAACAGGACAGGACGGAGCCGAGGCCCCAAACCACTTTTCCGTCATCTTTACGATCCCATTTGAAATGTCAGCTGAGGCTAGATAGATCACGGCCCTGGGCTTTAATGGCCACCCCAAGTACTCACACTCTCCTGTAGAAAACTCATGATTTTTAGTATACATAGAAACCAGGCCGTGTGTCCCTAGGCTGGCTCCCGATACAGCTCCCTGCTTTCTTCTATGCACTAGTTCTGTATGGAGCGGAGCAAGGGAAAGGAGAAAATGGGAAAACAAATGAAATCCAGCGCTTCTGGTAATGCGGTCAAGACTTAAAGACTTTCTTCTTCTCTCTTTCCTCACTTGTTGGCTGGCTTCTTAAGCCGCTGCTATTCCCAGGAGCGGCCCAGAGAAAGAATCAGAGAGAAAGTCTTAATAAACTATCCTCACTGGGATTAGGATTTGGAGAGAGTTATGGCTTTTAATAGGAGAACGGAACAATTAAATTCTACTTAGCCTTTTCCCTGCCTTCTCTCCGCTATTACACCACTATACCAGAATACCAGGTCAGTTGGCCTAGCCCAGCCAACAGAATAGGCGCATATGGCATATGTACAGAATATTAAGTAATTAGTCCCTGCTCAATCAGCGGAGTGGTCGTGGGCGAGAGCAATTATTGATTGTACAAGAAGAATGTGTGTTGTTCGAGAGGTCTGCCAATTTATTAAATGTATTATAAATTAGAGACAAAGGGTTGATGAGGAGATAAAGGGGGTTGGGCTTCATAAATTAAGCGATTTGGGTGGTAAATGAATTGAATTGACCCAAATAGCCGGAGTGGAGTGCGCCCATTTACTCAAACGGTTATACTCGAGTAGCCTTTTCCTTCGTGTGACTCTGGGATCCACATGATCACGTAAGGTCTGAGGTTAGACGTGTAGTATAGACGGACCTACCTGGATATTTTGGATGAGTTGTTGACACGCAATCGGAGGGACTTCTTTCCCAATAGAAACGACAATGTCCTCATAGCCGCCGTTCTCATTGAGTCCAATTCCGTTGGCTCCGCTCACAGCGGCTGGACACGAGAGGCTCACGAGGAGAAGGACAAGCAGGGAGAAACTCATATTGTGACATTGTTTGACAGGGACAAGTCTTCGCATTATGTCACTCCGCACTCGACTTGTTATCCTTCCCATTCTCAGGCTGGAGCTCATCTTCTCCCAGACTCCACTTACTTGGACCAGAATGGAACAGTTACTACTTTTGTTTTATGTCAGTTTTTTTATAGTCTTCACGACGCTCTGTAGTCGGAATCAAAAGGCAGAAGTAAGGAACGGAACTTTCTTCCCAATCCCACTTTTCTCCCTCACACTTTCTTTCTTAATTAAATTAATGAGGTTGAGGAACGAAGAAGTGTATAGGATTGCGGAGAGTCCTATGTTCTATGTTTCGGGTTGCGTTGTATGTAGACAGGCTGCTGAAACGTCGTCGCCGGGCGGCGAGGAGTAGTTAGTGATGAGAAAACGCGGGGGTAGTGAGCGTAAGTAATTTAGTGTCACAAGTCAGGAGACAGTCATTGGCAGGGGAACAACAGGAGCTGAGTGGAGTTTAGGCTTTCTTTTATTTTCCAGAAGAAGGTCCGTGTGGAAAAGTTGGAGTGTTGAGGGTTGGTAGGAAGATAAGAGGAATTACACAAGTTATCTTCCGATCGGAAACCCCACCTAATTTAATTCACTTCACTTTCTCCAACTGGAGAAAAGCCGTTCCTGTCTCTGCTCGCTATTCCTCTTTTGGCATGGGCTGGTTGCTGGTTAGGCTATGCTGCGAGCTGTGCTTTAGCTGGCTGTTAAAGGTATGCCGAACCACGCTCCTTCTCATTTGCCACCTTATTAATCACTCCCCCCACTACTCTCTCCAGTCCAACTAAACTCACCCTTCTTGTTCCAAACTCATAAAGTTTTGGGCTCAAGAGCGACCAACAGACACCCGCCTCGGAGATAATAAATAAATCTCCCGTCAGCCCTGGAAAATAACCCAATAATACTTCCCACTTCGTAGCGTTAATCTCCGTCTAATTCTCTGCTCCGCCACGCTGCTTATCAACAAATCTTCCGAATCACATTCAAATTAGGAATGTTGTTGGGGGCAGCAGAGGAAAAAACTGCAGCACAATAGGGAAGGACGCCGGGGAGATGAGTTGATGTGCGTTAATGAGACGTGTATTAATGAATGTTAATTAGCCTCCGGACCAATCATGTGGACAGGCTGAATGGAAGAGACTGGAGCACAATAGGATGGACAGCCTCACAATAGTCAAAACTCTGGTCTGGTCGTGGAATAAAAAAGTACACTGAGTTTCGTTAACCCTAGAGCAATTTTCCTATTATTCCTCGCTTCCGAGATTTGAGGGATGTTGTTTAATACTGAGATACTCGTTGGTAGAGCCAATGCTTTGAATAGAGACAGAGAGCCCTGCGTGCACCGTCCGGATGTCAAACGGAGACTGAAGAGATGCTACGGGTTTGGTGGTCGTATTTAGTTTGTTCCATGGGTTTTGTTCACTCTCTCTCCCTCCCAACACAAACCAGTCAATCCTCATAGCGCGTTGCGTTTTCGAGTTGATGGGTGATGCATTGGACATGACTAGAGGGATAATTCCCTCTCCTACCAATGTGTTCCTTTATGGTCTTGTGGTTAGAAGTGCAGCTTTTACATTTTGGAGGAGGCGG